>NDXB01001111.1:27293-43967 GCA_002631895.1 Agapornis roseicollis | reverse complement strand
CCCCATTCGCAATGGAGATTAAATTTTTTTCCTTTTGTAAAAAAAAAAAAAAAAGAAAACCCAAACAAAATAATTTAGATAATGGTTTTCAATTCTAGCTGTTTCTGCCATCTCTTCTCCTTCAGAACCTGCTTAGAAAGGCTCTGATCATGCAATTGTGTACAGACGCTACAGATTTATGCAGTCAATGACTTTTTCACTGCACTAGACAATGAGTAAATTGAAAATATATGTCTCTGCTCTCAGCTTTACGCCAAAATCTCTAAGTCAAGGAAAATAAGTTCGACTCCACCCTTCAACCATTCTGGAGCCCCAGCTGTTATTGAGAACCTATATTTTAAAATATTGTAAAAACTGTACTGGAAGCATTGCTTTTCACAAAAAAAACAGTAACAGCCAAGGTATTCTAAAAGTGTCATAGTTACTGTGTGAATTAATGAACGTGCCACCATCTGGTTATCTTGAAGCAGTTATTAATATTCTACAAACACAGACCATTTCTAGGATACTTTGAATATTTTACAGTTTGTACTTTCAGGACATATGGTAGAGAATGACTTAATTTAGAGCTTTAGCATCAATTTGTGTTGTTAAGGGTAATACTTGAAAAAGTGCTTCAGCTTTTGGTGGTTGTATTTACAGTCCTGCTTCTCTTAGCTCTTTCTTTCAGTCCCTTAATAAATATTTTTAAAACATGGGTTACATTTATCATGTCATTTGATGCCATAAATATTTTAAAAGAAAACTGCATAAATATTTTAAAAGAAAATTTATGTTAAGCCTGAAACAGAACACCAGATATGAACACTCTTAAAAATCTCTGTGGCTCCCATTCCAGTAATTACATGCTATACATATATTTTGCTGAAGTACAGATCCATCATAGCAAAAAAGGAGACAAGAGCAGCATATGTTCTTACATGACTTTCCATATTTTGTTGCAGCTGCTGTAAGAACCTTTTGATATAACAACTGATGCTACAGTCTCCAGAGAAAAAAATCTGTGGCCATATAGACTGTATCTGAAATAACATGCAGAAGGATATAACAGCTTGGCCATAAGCTTCTATTCAGATTGGCAACTTACCCATTTGCAGTAAGGTTATGTAAAAGGAAAACCAATACACTGAATGGGATGGGCCAGGGACCCACACCCTGATGTGGAGTCAAGGGTGTAGCCAGCAGCATCACTAATTTCCCCTGTGCTGCTACTAAAAGCCAAGCCAAGGCGTAAAACTGACACTCTGGCACTGAACTTACTTGGTAGAAGTTTTGCTGTTGTGCCAAAAAGACAAAGGTTTTTCTAGGAAACTGCAGAGACTTTACAACATTGTTAGGATAGGACTCCTTGGGAGGTAATTGCTAAGAAGACCTCTGCAGAAACAAGAGGCTTGGGAACTTCACTGACACCTAGTGCTCTATCACACACACACTTGAAACATTTTGCTCATTGTACATCGTAAAAGTAGCATGATCTTTTAAGGTAGCTGCCCTATAGACACTAGGTCCAAATCTGGCAATTTTTTTGGACTTTTTCAATGTGCTCCAAATCCCTAAGCATCAACACACAGCAATTGGCCATTAATGCTCCTAATTGATAGATGCATTTTATATTTTACTTTTTCTGAAGTTAAGACAGTTCTAATGAAGGTTTGCATAACTGCTTTATCAACATAAGATGAAGAACACCTGGAAGTAAGACCAAGTCCTCACTGATATGGTTCAACATGGCTGCTGTAAATTGCCCTCAGTTTCAAGGGTACTACCCATATCCTACCAGGAGGACTCTTAATCATAACATTTTGAGGCTATGTCAGGTTAAAGGTGAAGGCCAAGCTTTTTAATAATTATTTCCTTTCTACTTTGTCAGTGATCTCAGTTTGGCTACAAAATTCACTTCCTGAGTTGAGGAAAACTTGCTACTAAACAGGGGTTGAAAAAACAATTTAGTTTGCAATTTAGATATTGGAAGAGGTGATGATAGGCAAATACATATATGCCAATAAAGGACACTGAACATTTTTGTACAGTGATTCTTAACTTTGGAGGAGTTAGCATTATTCTCAACTGGCAGATTTATATATAATATTCATTACAGTTTGTAATAAAATCCTTATTTCCAATCTGCAAATACTGGGTGAGAGACAAACCACAAATGATTTTCCACATTATTTCTAAATCTGTTCTTGATTTAGTTTTGTTTACAGGATAACATTTTGTGAAGTTCTCATTCCCTGCTGAAGGAGATTCTGCATTTCAAAGTGTGAAAATATAGACTATTGACAGCTCCCTGTGCTATATTATAGCATTATATGCTAATAGGATGCTTATTTAATAGGTGTGCTTTGGTGATGGAGTAGAAGACACAGTTGTACATGTTAAGTTATATAAGAATTACATTCACTTTGCAAGGTGTTGTAAACGCCACTGAAGAGACAAAAAAAAAGTAAAAGGCCCAATAAATTTTGTAAAGTTGTGTTTGGTTTTAGTTTAATAAAAGGTTCCAGATAAACAATCATAGATAAAAGAGCTTTAACTTAACCCACAGAATTAATACACTGTGCAGACAGTATGTATCCTTTCTCATCCTGTCTTCAAAATCTACTTTTCAATCTTTTCTAAGTCCATCACATATAGGGAAGCTCTAAGAGACTATGACAAGGAGGCCAAAGCTTCCTGTAATATTCTTGTATTCCTTGTACTATGGACAGTTCATAAGACCACTGCCACCCACAGCATAAACTGTCAACACTTTCTGGGCAGCACTTTAAAAAATTCCCAAAGGGGACACCTGGAACAATAACCATTTGTTGTGCTGAGGCAAATGACATGAACTAACAGAGTGCTAGAAAGTCTTAGAGTGGGTAGCTTCTGATATTACTAGGCTAATTAGTGTTCAATGAAATACAATAGCTTCTTCTACAGTGGTGTTTTTCAAAGACTACACCATATATAGCATTCATGTGATGTATGAACATAAATGGCTTTGTTTTGGTCTTTTTTTGGAACTAGATTAATTCCCTGAGTTACTTCAACAAAAAAAACCAAAAACCAAAAGCAAACACCCCCCCCCCAAAAAAAAAAAAAAAAAAAAAAACCCAAACAAAAACCAAAAACAAAAAAAAAAACCAAAAAAAAAAACCCAAACACAAACCCAAAACCAACAAAAATACCCAACAAAACCACAAAAACAATCAAAAAACAAACCCAAAACAAAACGGGAAAAAAAATAGTGTCAGAAACTCTAAATACAAACAGTTCTTGAAAGTACAAGTGGATGTAGACAGTTTTTCTGTGTCAATTTCTGTCCCCAGGTAAATTTGCAGGATTTTTTTCATTGACTTTCATATACCACCAAGACTGACCTACTGTGTGAAATAGGAAGTTATTTCTATCCCAGGTAGCTGACTTTTTGACCATGTTTGGAAATTTCTAGTTGGAACTAGAATGTTATATCTGTCCTAATGAAACATGGCTATACTTGAGCAAATAGGGAAGACTTGATTCAGTCACCAACTACTAGAGTTTAAAAAATACAAATAACAAAAAAATCCACTTCTTTGTGGTGGGTTCAAATATCTCACATCAGAAGTAGTGAAGATAAAATCTGTTCAATGCTATTCTTCCTTCAATTTTAGAGAATGTAAACTTTTGCCTTTAAAGAAAAGCTTCTTTAGATGTTTGGGATATACAATATTCTCAGTCAATATGAATGTGTATATATGAAGATAGTGCTGGTGGATTCTAACATTGTTGTACATCTCACAAGTAACATCCCACTTACACAGAGAATGAGCCTTTAGGCAGTGTCTTGAACTTGTGAGTACGATCTGTATCAGCCTTAATAATACTGTTGGTATTTGAAAAGGAACCTTTTAAGTACATGTACAGATTGAATGAAAGTATTATCACTGCAAACATGTCTCTGCCAGCTTGCATGTTGTTATCAGCAATGAGGCCAAGTATAGTATTTATTAAGCACAAAAAATAAACAGAATCTACTTAAATAGCAAATAAAGCACAGGCAAAGATTTCCCTAGCTGCCAGATCAGATCAAACCAAATATTTTTATAACTGACATCAGAATTCTTGGTCATGGATGATTCAGGGACACCACACTAAACATACAAATGTGTATAGTAATGTAGTCTGAAATAATACAGTTAAATAAAATGGATAGCCATTATTTGGACTGGAAATACAATGAAAATCTAAATATTTCCTGCTTCAGAATGAGAAAGGTCAAAAAGATCAGTATCTTGTAGTGCTGTATAAAGTTAACTGATTGCTAGCAAAAAGAGAGAGCCGGTAAGGGTTTTACTAAAATTTAATCAGGTACTTATTTTTCAGCAGCCATCAGACTTTATTTTTTATCTTTAAATTCTGATGCTGAGATCTAGAAACTCATAGGTAAGAGAAGACTGTGTCATAGGACTAATCAAAGGATGAAGAGCATTGAGTGGTAATATGGGATATAAATATCTCTAGATTTTTCCCCAAACAAAGTTTTTATGCTCTCTATTGTAAAAGGGAGAGATAAATCACCTTCTTCTGAATGAAAAACAGACACATTTGTTACTGCATCAGAGAAATTTCAATGTTTAAATGGTATGCTTCTTTTAAGTGTTAATTCAAATTTATTGTAACTAAACAGAAAAGCATTTCCTAACTTTTTCATTCATCATCCAGAAAAGTGGGATGAAAAACCATTTTGATCCATTTGGCCAGTGGAAGAATCTGGCAGGATCTCAAGCAACACTAACCAAATACCAGAGGTTGGTTTTTTTTGCCTTCAGAGCTTCTAATCCTGCAAAATGCAACCAAAAAAAGAGCAAGTTGACATAGTTATTGAATATGAAGGCAATCTAGAGACATCATATATGTTAACACATTAAGGATGCTATTTCATTTTAAAGAATGGTGTGTCTCTGAAGAGAAATGCACTTACAGAAAGCAGGTTATAGAAAGCAGGATGCAGAAAGCAAGATACTCCAGAAAGACTAAATCAGAGTCATAGATGGACCACTCAGTGGATAAAGAACTGGCTGGATGGCCACACGCAAAGAGTTGTGGTCAGCGGCTCAGTGTCAGGCTGGACACCAGTATTGAGTGGCATACCTCAGGGATCGGTGTAGGGACTGATCTTGTTCAACATCTTTGTCGCTGACATGGACAGTGGGATTGAGTGCGCCCTCAGCAAGTTTGCCAATGACACCAAGCTGTGTGGTTTGGTGGATACACTGGAGGGAAGGAATGCCATCCAGAGGAACCTTGACACGCTTGTGAGGTGGGCTGATGCCAACCTCATGAAGTTTAAACATGCCAAGTGTAAGGTCTTCCACCTGGGTCAGCGCAATCCCAGGCACAGCTACAGGCTGGGCAGAGAAGAGATTGAGAGCAACCCTGCCAAGAAGGACTTGGTGGTGGTGGTCGATGAGAAAATGAACATGAGCCAACTGCAGTGTGTGCTTGCAGCCCAGAAAGCAACCGTATCCTGGGCTGCATCAAAAGGAGCATGACCAGCAGGTCGAGGGAGGGGATCCTGCCCCTCTACTCTGCTCTCATGAGACCTCACCTCGAGTATTGTGTGCAGTTCTGGTGTCCTCAACATCAAAAGGACATGGAGCTGTTGGAACAAGTCCAGAGGAGGGCCACGAGGATGATCAGGGGACTGGAACATCTCTGAAGACAGGNTCCTGCCCTTCTACTCTGCTCTCATGAGACCTCACCTCGAGTATTGTGTGCAGTTCTGGTGTCCTCAACATCAAAAGGACATGGAGCTGTTGGAACAAGTCCAGAGGAGGGCCACGAGGATGATCAGGGGACTGGAACATCTCCTGTATGAAGACAGGCTGAGAAAGTTGGGGCTGTTCAGCCTGGGGAAGAGAAGGCTGTGTGGAGATCTCATAGCAGCCTTCCAGTATCTGAAGGGGGCCTATAGGGATGCTGTGGAGGGACTCTTCATTAGGGACTGTAGTGACAGGACAAGGGGTAATGGGTTCAAACTTAAACAGGAGAGGTTTAGATTGGATCTGAGAAAGAAATATTCTTCCTGTTAGGTTGGTGAGGCACTGGAATGGGTTGGCCAGGGAGGTTATGCGTGCTCCATCCCTGGCAGTGTTCAAGGCCAAGTTGAATGAAGCCTTGGGTGACATGGTTTAGTGTGAGGTGTCCCTGGTTATGTCAGGGGGGTTGGACCTAGATGATCTTAAGGTCCTTTCCAACCCTAACTATTCTATGATTCTATACTGTAAGTTGCTTTTATCCTATGAAGCTGATGATTCCCATTACCAATAGAGGTGCTTCAGGTGCCACATAAAGACTCTTCATCAGAAGTAAACTTGGAGTGATTTACAAGAGCTGAACCCCACCACCTCCTAGTTATGCCAAACAAGCCTCAGTCCACTTAGAACAAGGAAAAAACTACATATTTAAGCCACTATAATCCATATAAGAAGGACTTAGTACTGAGTTGCATATCAACACCTTAAGGGAAATGTTTTTTGTCATTTAGAATTTTTTTTTATTATTTCTCATTTGAGCATATTAGGTACTTAATTTTCCCTGCTTAAATGTAAATCTCATCTAGGGTCCTTTCCAATGACAAAATGTGTTTGGAAGACTTGGTTTTCTTCAGCTATTTTTTAATTCTCCTGTGTATATGTAAAAAAAAATAAGCTGTCAGGGTTATGGAAGGGTTATGGAACTAAATTATTTAAATCAGAAGAAGATAAATAATAGATTCCTATGATTTGTTCTTTGGGTAGAAAAGATGCTTTTATTATGCTCAGGATTTGATTGAGTTTTTATTTTCAGTGGGAGCCTCCTTTGATGAAGGAGCCTGCTTAATCCTTAAGTATGGACTTAATTTGTCCTTAACTTCTTTCACAATAAGTGCTAAGACAAAGTCAACTGATTAAATTGTGAGGTATTCACTCCATAGACAGAATGTGGGAATTCTGTACAGAGAGTTTTTCCTATCCCCTCTAAAATGTGTTGCACTTCAACATAAGATTACATTTCTGAGTTACAGTTGGTGTAGATTCATTTACAAGGCAGTCTGAGGCAAGCATTTTTACTCAGGGAGACTTGACAGTTTCTGTAAACTCAAATGCATTTGCAGTCCGGTTTCTCATCTATAAATGAGGGGGGAATACTGCTTTCCTGTACCAGTGTTGTCAAGTACTTTAAGTCTTCAAAACTCATGAGTCAGCCATGTTATAGCTTATTGGCTATATAAATAAAGTAACTAGATCATGAGAATGAAAAGATAGAGAACAGCACATCAAAACTGGGGAGATGAGTTTATATTAGGTACTCAATGTAACAACATGTTAAACTTTTCTCTGAACTTACACTACGAGTTCATATTTTTATTCTTAATTCATATTTGAAAATATGCTCACTTAGGAAAAATATCTAAACTGGAAAAGATGCTTGATAAAAAGGGCAATTTAAAAGCTACATTTTCACTGAACATTTAACATTTTACCCCTTTTGGAATATCAGTTTTCATAGCACTTCCAGCCAGTGTACATTTTTATTTAAATTAAATTAAATTTTTATCCACATGCTCATGCCAGTTTAAATAGTGTAGTTTGAAAAACATTATTTTCACCTTTATTGGACAAAAAATATCATAGGAGGTTTCCTTCTCCTGGAAATTAAACCCAGTTGGAAACAAATGGATTTGGATATAGCCAGGCCTGGAAATTGTAAAATGAAAAAAATCTACTTAGCAGAGAGGTGCACATCTTAAATGCTTCAATATAGTTATCTTTTAAGAAGATGGAATGCTTTCAGGGACTATTATCACATGAAAATAGCTGAACTCTGTCAAACTCATTTTATAACTCTGCATGCTGCCATAGAGCAGGTTTCTAATAACGTCCATTTGGTTTTAATGGGATAAAATATTTCTTATTAGTGCATCTTCTACAGTCTCCAACCACAATCAGTGTCCCATTACAATACATTCCGTGTACTGAGAATTAGCAGACCTTGATTCATGGTTTGCAGAGTACATTCTCAGATGATGACGAAAAGATACTTCTCATCACCATTTTTTTGTTGTGTGAATTGACTTCTGAGGGATTTGGATAAAGTCCTAGATGTTTGCCTACATCCATACCAAAGCTTATAATTCAGTATAAGTCTCCCGACTTCTACGAGTATCTGTAGATCACACTCCTCAAAGATATATTAAAAAGCAGAAGCCATAAATTTCCCCGTAGAATCTTGTGAACACATCATATGAAAAATATGGTCAATATTTGAGGAATTTTACAGATGAAAGATATCTTATAGATTATTGCTCTGAAAGGCTGGAGAAACATGAAGTACTTAGAGCAGGAATACATGTACTTCCTGAAAAAAAACCACTTTGTAAATGATGACAAGTGCTTCACACCAAGCAACATTTTTCTCCATTCTTGATGTTATTCAAATTTAAAATATAATTTAGGCATCCAAAATTCTATATTTTCAATACCTGTATTTATTTAATGATACTACCTAAAGATGTTCTTGCTACTTGGAAGCTCATGTTTTCTGTTCTTTTTTCATCTGAATTTAAATGTTCCACTAAATAGTTAATTTTGACAGCTCCTCTAGGAGACTGCATGTTCCCTTTTTGTACTGGTGGTAAGTCTGGGGTAGACAACCAGACACCAGAGGAAGCTTACAATTGTACTGGCTCAATATTGTTCTCCCCCCACCTCAAAAATAAACTTCCAGTGGACACTCTGGTTACTTCTATACTAATAAATCAGAGTGCCATGACACAGTCTCTTCTGGAACTTTCTCATCAATATGATTAAATTGTTAAAAGACAGTTTAGGTCCAGACCACCTAGTTCTTTCATCCAAAATGCTGCATTTTCTATCAGACATCCTGTGGAAGACAAATTCCTAGGCCCATGTTCCTTTTGGGAGATGTGAGTTACACCATTGCACTATCAAAAGCAAGGTACCGTTATCTCAGCTGCATGCTTTTTAGATTAATTGGCTCCTTTTTCAAATTTTCATTGCTGCTTTCTACTGGTTCCAATTTTCTGTCCAGATCTTGTAAAAACAATCATGTTAGTGGTCAGTTTTATCCCAGTGAATTAAAAAAACTCGGTGCTGATCTCTAAGTCAGTCAGCGAAGTTTGCTTTGAAGACCCAGCATCTATAAATGTGCATAATATCTGGATATCTATCAACTTCCTATGAATTGCAAAAGACTGCTGGCAAGTTATTAACGAGTGAAATGTTACCTTTACAGAAGTAATTTGTGGATTTGTGAAGCTGTAGGAATTTTTTTTTCTTTTTTTCCCTTCCATTTCTCTCCCCTTGCCCCCTACCCAGTGCTTAATGTTTTAAATTTTTGGGAGCTCAAGTCTGGCAGAATGTCACCGGCATAACAGGTGGTATTTGTCCACAGGAAGAGAAACTGTATCCTTTTTAGTGAGGACTGTGGTGAACTGACTGTGGCTGGATGCTGCGTGTCCACCAAAGCTGCTCTATCATTCCCTTCCTTAGCTGGACGGGGGAGAGAAAATGAATCAGGAATTTGGTGCATCAAAGTAAGGGCAGAGACAGCTCACTCACCAGCTATCGCTATGGGCAAACCAGACTTGGCATGGGAAAAGTAGCTCAATTTATTACCAGTCAAGTCAGAGTAGGGTAATGAGAACAAAAAAAAAAAACAAAAAACAGAAACAAAAACAAATCTTAAAACACCTTCCCCCCACTCCCATCTTCACAAGCCCTCTCCCAAATTCTCTATATTTCCTCCTGCACAGCAATGCAGCGGGACAGAGTACGTGGCTTATGGTCAGTTCATTGTCTCTGCCACTACTTTCTCCTCAGGCAGAGAGGACTTCTCATGCTCCTCCAGCATGGGGTCCCTCCGACAGCAGACAGTCCTCCATGGACTTCTCCAATGTGAGTCTTTCCCATGGGCTACAGTTCTTCACGAACTTCTCCAGCTCAGGTCCCTTTTATGAGATGCAGCTCTTCAGGAACAGACTGCTCCAGCGTGGATCCCCGTGGGGTCACCATTCCTGCAGCAAACCTGCTCTAGCATGAGCTCCTTTCTCCATAGGGCCACANCTCCAATGTGAGTCTTTCCCATGGGCTACAGTTCTTCACGAACTTCTCCAGCTCAGGTCCCTTTTATGAGATGCAGCTCTTCAGGAACAGACTGCTCCAGCGTGGATCCCCGTGGGGTCACCATTCCTGCAGCAAACCTGCTCTAGCAGGGCCACAGGTCATGCCAGAAGCCTGCTCCAGCACAGGCTTCCCATGAGGTCACAGCCTCCTTTGAGCATCCCCCTGCTCTGGCATGGGGTCCTCCATGTGCTGCAGGTGGATATCTGCTCCACAATGGACCTCCATGGGCTTCAGGGAAATCTTTGTTCTGGTGCCTGGAGCACCTCCTCTCCTTCCTCATGGACCGTGAGGTCTGCAGAGCTATCTCTCTCATGTATTCTCACCTTTTCTTCAGTGCTGTTGCTCTGTATAAGATTGAAGTAAGTTTGTAGCTTTCAGTTCAAATGCCAGTACATTCAGTTGAAAAGTCAACTTCTCATGTGGGATTGGTTTTTCTCTTACATGAGTTACAGAATTCTTGTGATTAATAAAACCCCAAAACCAACAGGTTAATAAAAAAATATTTGTAAGTTTAGATTCTGGTAAAACAGCATGTCTAGATTTATCAAGAAAACACTTTAAAACACACTTGTATTTTCAAATGCATTTGTTTTTAACAAGTAGCTCTACTACATTATAGACAAAATATATGGATTCTGAAGCTCTTCAAAAACAGTGAACACGTATGGAACAGCTTTGAAAACAACTTATTGCATGAAAGCCTATGGAGATAATCTGCAAGGCAAACAAGTCCTGCATGGACTTTGCCAAAATTTATCAGCAAGAAACACAAAGAAGGATATGGTTGTCAGCATTCAACATCAATTATTGTGCTTTGAATGGAAAGGAAGTGTTTATCAACATGGAAAAAAAAAAAAAAGGTTTCAAAAGTAACTTTGAGACAGCAGTGTAAAGTGTTTTAGATGACTTTCGAAAAGTCATTGGGATTTCCAAGTAATACACAGAAAACACTGCTATCCTGGACTTCTCCTTCATCATGGCTTGACTTCGCGAATGAAGATTTGGGAAGGGCTTTACCCTTGCTTACTACAAGCGCTGATGACTAAAAAGGCCAATGTGGGATAGGCAAATCCAATTGCAAAAAGGACAGCAAAAGGTCTCCTTGGGTGGTATAGGCGAGGCGTGATTCTTTCCATGCTGTCTTTTCTCCTCGAGACTAGTTCTGCGGGTGTTCTCAAAGGAGACAATGGCATTATGTATGGTGTGTCCTCAAGTCTCCCAACTGGAGGCCAAGATGAACCACCGGTGGTAGTCAGTATGGTCAAGGCTGAGGTATTATTTCAGGGAGTCCTTATATCTCTTCTTTGAGGCACTTTCTTACGGCAACTGGTGGTGAGTTCACCACAAAACACAGTCTTAGGGAGGCGGTGATCCTTCATCCTAGACATGTGCCCTGCCAAGCGCAGCTGCAATTTCAACAATAAGGTCTTACTACTGGTGACCCCCACCTGTTCAAGGACTGTAACATTTGACACATAGTCCAATGAATGTTTAGAATTGTATGGAGGCAGCACTGATGAAAGTGTTTGAGGAGTCACAGGTGATGGCAGTAGATAGCCCATGATTCAGACCCATATAAAAGAGTAGACAGTACAATGGCTTTATAGACACTAATCTTTGTACTTTCCTTCAGGCATTTATTGCACCAGACTCTTTTATGGAGATTTCCGAAGGCTCTATATGCCTTTGCTATTCTGTTGTCTATCTCTTTGTCGATTGTGGCATCTGAGGAAATAATGCTTTCCACATGGCTGAACTGCTGAATTCAATCAAGTGATGGCTCACCAATGGTAATGTGGGGATGACAATAATCTTCTTGTGGTGCAGGTTGGTAGAGAACTACTCTCTTCTTCAAGCTGAGTTCCAGCTCCAAAAGCTCAGCTGCCTCTGCAAAGCAAGATGTTAAATGTGGCAGAGCTGCTTCTGTGCAGGCAACAAAGGCAACATTGTCAGCAAAAAGTAGTTCACAGACAAGATGATTTAGGGTCTTAGTGTGGGCCTTCAGTCACCTTAGATTGAATAGGTTCCCATCAGTAAGATACTGAATATAAATGTTCTTCAAGGTCTACCATAGCCCTTTGAAGCATCATGCTGAAGAAGATTGTGCATAAAGTTGGTGCGAGCATGCAACCTTGTTTCACACCACTGGTTATTGGGAAGGGCTCAGAGAGTGCGTCTCCATATCTGACTTGGCCTTGCTGATCCTTATGCAACAGAATAATCATTTTGAGGAACTTGGGGGAACGATCTAATTGTTCCAAGATCAGCCACAGGCCTTTTCTACTCACAGTGTCAAAAGCTTTGGTGTGGTCAACGAAAGTTACATAGAACCCCTTATTTTGTTCTCTACACTTTACTTGCAGCTGTCTGAGAACAAATACCATGTCTGTAGTACTTCTATTAGCTCTGAAACCACACTGACTTTCAGGTAGAAGTTCTTCTGAAACAGCGGGTACTAATCTGTTCAGTAGTATTCTTGCAAGAATTTTTCCAGCAATGGAAATCAGAGTTATACCTCAATAGCTTGAGCACTCTGAATTTGCACCTTTTTTCTTATACAGAGTGATGATGATTGCATCACGAAAATCTGATGGTGATTTACCTTGTTCCCAACAGCCCACAACTAGCTTGTGAAATTTAGCACGAAGTGCTTGGCCTCCGTGCTTCCAGATTTCACGTGGGATTCTGTCAACCCCAGCTGCCTTGCCAGTTTTTCACCTGCTGTATAGCCTCAAGAGTCTTTCCCATGATAGGGGCTATATCCAATTTGTTTTTCACCAGATGTTGTAAAATGTGCTGGATTCTTTCACCTTGGACTGCATGGTTAGCACTAAAGAGTGTTTGAAAATGTTCAGACTAACAATTCAGGATGGAGATTTTATCTGAAGCATTTGGCCATCTGCACTAAGTAGGGGGCTTTGAACATGAAATGTGGGTCCATACACTACTTTCAGAGCCTCATAGAATCCTCTGTGGTCACCCAAATCTGCACATAATTGGGTCTTTTCTGCTAGGTTGAGCCACCACTTGTTCTGGATGTCTCAAAGTTTCTGTTGGAGTTTACTACATGCAAGACGAAATGCTGCTTTTCTTACATGGCAAAGTGGCTGAGCAAGGTGTGCTTGATGGGCAGATCTCTTCTTTGTCAGCTATTCCTGGACCTTCTGATTGTTATCTTCGAACCAGTCTGTTTTTCTTTAAGGAGAACCCAAAGAATTCTATGGAGGACTGCAGGATGCTATTTTTAATATGTTGCCAAAGCGCTTCATGAGAAGATTCTATAAGATGGTCTTCAAGCCTAGTTTGAAGGTTAGCCTGAAAGCTGTCTCTCACTGCAGCTGTTTGGAGATTGTTAATGTTGAGTCTCCTCCTCAGAATGCAGCCCCTCTTAGGTTTGGGCTTGAAGTGGAGGTTAAGTTTGCAATGCACAAGGCATTCTGTTTGATATTCTGCACTAGGCACTACTTGGGTGTGACAGATATCACAAACATTTCTCTGGCACACTAAAACATAATCAAGAAAGTGCCAATGTTTAGATCGAGGATGCATTCAGGTTGTCTTCTGGCTGTCTTTCTGCTGTAAAATAGTGTTGGTGATGGTAAACTGCTGCTCTGCACAAAACTCAAGCAAGAGGTGACTGTTATCATTGCAGCTACCAACCAAGCCTAGTACTCCTTTCCAGGCTTCAAGGTTCTTACCTTCTCAGGTGTTGAAGTCACCAAGGATTACAATTTTATGATCTATAGGAACATTTTGAGTGAGGCAATGCAGGTCGGAGTAGAATTTGTCTTTTTCTGCAGGGTCAGCTTGCAGAGTTGGAGCATACATGCTGAAAAGAACAATATGTTGCTTACTGTGTAGTGGAAGACGTAAGGTGATGATATGATCGGAATGACCTATCGGCAAATTTTTGAGATTAGAGACCATGGAGTTCTTAATCATTGAGCCAACTCCAGAAAGATGACTTTCAGTTTTGACCAGTAGAATGTATAGGTGACACGATGTTCTTTAAAGCTATCTTCCTCATGAAGGTGAACTTCACTGCGAGCAGCAATATTGATGTTGAGTCATGACAATTCGAGGGCAATTAAAGCAGAACATTGCTCAGGACACCCACTGTTTGCTGTATCAAACATTTGAATGTCAATCTGGACACACCTTTGGAGGCAGGTGTATGCCTTTGTCTCTTTATCTTTAATCAACAGCAACAGAAGATGCTCGTTGGCCACAGCTAGCCAACCAGGTAGAGGGTGAGATGAGCTTTGGTTAGGCCACCTTTTAAAGGCCTCTCTCCATATGGAGCAAGCAGTGCTGTCCTTGAAAAAAGGCTGCTTGGTCATTCAGGATGTTTCTGAACAAGACTGTCATCTCCTGGGTCAGTCTTGAGCGACCAATGTCCTGAACCACCTGCATGCACTGTTGGGTCTGTGAGTTCCAGTGCCCCTTATCACCTGCTGTTTCATCCCTCACCTGTTGCTACAAGGCTTTGCAAGTGTGAGTAAACCCTTCAGGCCTGCACAGTGGATTTTTTAGGTGAGGCACAGCATGAGCGGAACTGGCCCCATCCTTTGCACCTGAGGTTTATTTGCCAGGGCCTAGGGAGCTTGGACAGTGACAGCAAAGTCCACAGGTCATATGCTTGATTAGAGTATCCTCCTCTTAGATGGATGGCCTTACAGGGCTGAACAAGCTCCATCTGCCTGGGTTTGAAGTTAGAGTTGTCCTTCTCCTAGGATGGTTGCTTGAAGGGTAGTGAGCCTGTCCTGCCCGTGGACATGCTTTGTCTGACCCTTCAGCTGAAACCTGTCTGGCATGGGAGACCCTACCAGAGGCATATGCCACCACCAGCATAGCTCCCAACCTCACATGTGCACTCAAACTCTTCCCCTACGACAAGGGGGTGTCTGAAAGAGACTACCTCCAGAAAGTAAATAACTGACATAAGTAACAGAGGTAATTAACTATCAGTACATTAACAAAAAGCAACATTATGCCTCAACACCGGAGGCCCAGAGCGTTACTTCTCCATTTCAGCATCTCAGTTGAGTAACCCTATTTGTTAGATTTATACTGGCTTAAGCATGCCTTGGAATAGTAATAACTAATCCTGGGAATTACAGAAAGTGAGAATTAGTAAGTAAAATACCTATGGACTATGGTAATAAATGAATGAAAAAGCTAATAAATAACTGGCAACAAAATGATGAGACCAGGAGAATTGCAGGGAATAAGAAGAAATAATCCTCTTTTTTCGTCCTTCAAAGTGCCCATATCATGACAAGATTATTCAGTGTTTGATACAGATTTCTAAGGAATCGTGATTCCAAATGGCTTGAATTTTTAACTCCAGCTGCTCAGAAAACCTAACATGTATGAAATGTCCTCTGAAGGTCATCTGAGCACAACTCAAATAAGAGATGTATAGTCCCAGTTCTCAGTTGGAGTTTAATTTTTTTATGTAAGGCAGAAGGGTGAAAATAATGAATAAATGTAAAATGAGGTCTGATATCCAGAGATAAAATTATTTTTTTTTCAGGTCAAGATATATAAATTTTCCTTTAAAACATGTTATAATATTGAATCAATAATTCTCTGCTTTTAAGAGTTCATCCAAACCCTTGCTGCTGAGACAAGTGGGAAGAAAAAGAGGCAAATTGTATTTCTCCCACCACTCTAAGCTGTGACGTGAACTGATGTAACTTTTCCATAGAACTCAAAGGTTCTGAAAGAAAGGTTGAAATAGAAGAGAAAAAAAAATTCCATCAGAAATTTATGTATCTGTACCAAAAGAAATTATCAATGCCCCAATAATTTTTAATCATGCAACATATACAGTCCTGTGAAAGAAACAGTTGGGTCATCTAGAATAATGATTTAAACTACCGCATTGTACTGTCTTGATTGCAACCAATTATTTTCCTTAATTTCCCCATTCTCAATTTATATACACTAAGAAATAGCTAACTAAAAGTCTTGACTTCACCCATTGCCAGTATTTCTCAGTTACTAGAGTAGAAACAATGAACACAGAAAAAAAACCTTTTCCCAAAAGGTCACTCTCACAGTATACTCCAGAGGGCATCCATGAATGAATGGCAAATGGCCATTAAGAAAGTTGCCAAATGCCATTAATCAATGCACCAATGTAGCAACACTGAGCTTTGTAACAGGCATGATTTAGTCTATTGTTTGGTAATCAACCTCATCTATAGTCATTCTGTAATTCTTATAAATCCAAGCATTACTGTTAGTCTTTTCAAGCAGAGAAGTATGAGAATATCTCACTTAATAATTGTAAATTACTCTTTTCTTCAGTCAAAGAGGTAACAATTTCATGATTAGAGAGAATAGATTATGTCAGCTGGACCTAACAGTGTGTGCCTTGTCTCACGGAATACTACTTTCCCTCAACCAGCCGTCCCAAACCTCTTTGCAATCTTCATGTTGGAAGTTGCTCGTATAATAATGCTATTCATCCACAGGCTGATTCAGATTTAATAATTAGAATGACTTACCCCCC
>NDXB01001111.1:5191-27147 GCA_002631895.1 Agapornis roseicollis | reverse complement strand
AAAAAAATGAATTGCTTTCCCCCCCCCCCCCCCCAGTTAAAAGGCAATGTTACGTCTGCTGTTTATTGTCTCTGTGATTTACAACCTAGTATAAAATGTTGAAAGTTAAAAAAAATCCAAAAACTTTCTGGTCAGTATGCAATAGTTAGTTGATTACTTCATGCTTGACCTTGTCTTCTGAATGAAGACGTATTATTCATTTAATGAAGGAGGGAGTGAATCATGTTGTCTGGTTTAAATGTTCTCACACAAAAGTTTTAAAATACTCTGAATTTATATTGAGACAAGATCTGAGGATGAATCTCACATTTATAAAGTTTTGAATCGCCAAGTAGAAAGCTATAAAACTAGATGATTTAAAAGACTGAAAAGCTAGCTCCTAAAGAGAATGGAATTATCAGTAGAAAATACCATGACTTGTTCAGATAGCTTGAATGTAATTGTGCATGTATAAATTAGTAGAACCAATGAAAATGCTCTTTGTTGGCAAAATGAACTGCTTTCCCATTTCTTTTTAGGCTTCTTATCAATGCCTATATTGCTATCATAATTCTTGCATGATTCAAAATATTATTTTACTTCCCAAAGCACATGTGTACATAAATTAAAATTGCTATCCACCTGTGATGCATACTAGGATCACAAAACTGCAGGATCCTTCCTTGAAATACAAAGACAGGCTGGGAAAGTTGGGGCTGTTCAGCCTGGGCAAGAAAAGGCTGCATGGAGACCTCATAGAAGCCTTCCAGTATCTGAAGGGGGCCTATAGGGATGCTGTGGAGGGACTCTTCATTAGGAACTGTAGTGACAGGACAAGGGGTAATGGGTTCAAACTTAAACAGGAGAGGTTTAGATTGGATATAAGGAAGAAATTCTTTCCTGATAGGTTGGTGAGGCACTGGAACGGGTTGGCCAGGGTGGTTGTGAGTGCTCCATCCCTGGCAGTGTTCAAGGCCAGGTTGAATGAAGCCTTGTGTGGCACGGTTTAGTGTGATGTGTCCCTGCTTATGGCAGAGTTGTTGGACCTAAATGATCTTAAGGTCCTTTCCAAACCTAACTATTCTATGATTCTATGAAATAGTCTGTACATTGCTAGTTAAAAGGTCTCTGTGGTTATGCCTACATCCTATACTGACACTTGAGGTATGAGCTGATAAAAACTGTATGATGGAGGTAGATGAAGAGACCTTTGCCTGATGGCAACATGAGATAGTGAGGCTGGATGTTACAGCAAGAGCTTGGTGACCTCAGATCAGATAGAATCATAGAATAGTTAGGGTTGGAAAGGACCCTAAGATCATCTAGTTCCAACCCCCCTGCCATAAACAGGGACAACTCACAATAAACCATGCCACCCAAGGCTTTGTCTAACCTGGCCTTGAACACTGCCAGGGATGGAGCACTCACAGCCTTCCTGGGCAACCCATTCCAGCATCTCACCACACTAACAGGAAAGAATTTTTTCCTTATATCCAATCTAAAACTGTCCTTTTTAAGTTTGAACCTGTTACTACTTGTCCTGTCACTACAGTCCCTAATGAAGAGTCCCTCCTCAGCATCTCTATAGGCAACATGGTGTCATTACAGAATTACACCGTAAGTTAAGAAACTTTGCCTCCTGCCTATCACCTTTGCTCAGATTGCTTAGCCTGAGCCCCATACTGTACGCTTAGAATTTTTTCATATCTGAGCCCCAACTATTCTGCAAACAGCTAGTTTGATCTGCTGGTATCCTTAGTCCAAATGGCTAACCAAAACCAGAAAGACTTTGCCAAATTGAAAAAATACCCCCATTTATCTATTTTCAGTCTTGTACCTCAACTATAAAGCACCATGCCAATTCAACAGTAAAGAAAGTTGGCCAAGGGGCATAAAAATATGACCTTAGTTGTAATTTTAGAAACAGGTAATATTACAAAAGTTGTAAGGACTTAAACATTGTGGTTGGGGTAATACAAGCTGTACTAAAGTATATAAAAAGCATTGTTAACATTTGGAATTTATCACCTTGGAAAATTATTTAGTGACTACTTGGAAAATTATTTAGTTACTATTTTAATGATTATTTTTTGTATTGGTCTCCACCTTTTCTCCACTACTTCTTTAGTCAATTTACACTATTATTATATCACTCCAAAGGGAATTGAAAAAAATCAGCAACTGTTCTAATGATACTACTTAAAGTACTAATATTTCACTTTTTCTGTGCCAAATTGCTCTCTTATCAAAAATTCCTGCTCCCTTAAAGCTGTTCATTTCTGGTTTCTTTAACTTCATTTGAGTTTTTCCCTTTGTGGAACAGTAACTCTTTTCATATGGAAGTCATATCAAGCTCACAGGTTTCAAAACTAAGAGTATGAGTATCACAGGACTAAGTTTTTTAAAAAGAAAAACCTGTAAATCTTTACAAAAGATACAATTTATCTGCACTTTTGCACTTGCACACTCCAGCTCACAATATAGCTTACTTGAGCCTGCTTATCACTGAGCATGCTTATCAATCCTAAGCATGTTTACATGGAATTTCTGTGAAATTCCACTTCTTAATTCACAATCAGTGGCATGTTTTCCAGGATGCTTAGCAAAGCCCTGTAAGTGCTGAAGGTTTTAAAGACTATGGGATTATTTATTGATTGATTTATTTATGCATTTCTGAGAAAGCCTTTAATCCATGTTCACACCACAGAACAGATGTGCCCCCTGGTATGCCCCCACACTACCACTGGCTGTGTTTGGAGGAGAAGGGGCTAGTGCGCATTCTGCTGCACAATGTATTTCCACAGGTCTGCCAGTCCAGACAGTTGAGTACATCTGTGGATTGCAAAGTTTGCTTGTCTTAGTATGCTTTAAAATGGAATTTCTTCAGGGTTTCATAGCTCCACTGAACTATCTTTTACTTAAATCTGACCTATAGTAATCAACACTGGGGTTTTGAAACTCAAGTAACTTCAGGGACATTACAAAAAGAAGGGAAAAGTATCACAGAAGGAAAGATGCCATACTGAATTAAGGGGATCTATTCATTGCCTAAACATAGGTATTTAACTCTCTCTAAGATGCTCTGGACTGCCTGAGGCAACCTGGGGCTGGCAGATACAGTAGTGGGCCTGGAGAAAAATCTCTGCTCTTTAAAGCAGGAGCTAAGAGGCAGAAGGGATAGCTGAGGACATGAAGTGCCTATATTTGGGAAATGAAATCAAACACGCAGTACTGGTAGATGCTCCATCAGTGTCAAATACAGACAGAATAAGAGCCACACTTTATGAATCAGACTGTGTCATCAGTAAAGCAAATAGAAAATAGGATCTAATTTGTTGTATGGAAACAATGTAGGTCAATTGTGTAGCTAAATTTCAAGACCATTGTTCTAACTGTCCTTTGTTCTATTGTGCATTACCTTCCTTTAACTTAGCTTTCATAGCTTTTTTAGACTGGAATCAGCTTACTAGCTTACTAGCAAGACAGATGTTTCAAATTTTTTAAGATGGCCAATAATCTGCAAATGCATTGTAAAACCCTCTTAGTGTAAAATGCTGGTTAAATACAGTTGTGAAAAATTCACATTTTCAATTCAATATACAAAATAGCATTAAGCTGTAAGTTATTGCAAGATACTAAACACCAGTAGATCAAATAAACCCAGTCTTCTGACAGATCATCTTTCCTTTAGATACATTTTGTTCAACTAATATCAACAAACTTCAGCACAGTTGCAGAAACATGAAAAAAAGAAAAATTCCTCTCTGAGTATTATCTTATTAGAAATAAATGATTAAAAATTACAGTGTCAGGGGAACTTAGGGTTAATGCAGATGTATCTGCCAGATCCAAAACTGCATTCTGTTTAATAAAATAAGAATGAATTTTAATTCAGGTTATTTAATTAATAGTTATGCTGACTTGTAAAATCCATGGAGCTGTCCACAAATACAGTATACATCTGTTTTGACATCCATATTTTCTGCTGATCTATGGGATTTTTATAAGTAAAATATATATATCTGAGAAAAAGAAATAACACAGCATGTAATGCCATAATAGTTATAAAAAGAGTTATATATAATCCCCTCAGTATTACAGCCTGAAGATAATTTAGTGATGAGTCAAACTGTCTCCAGTGTAAATCAGGAACCAAATGGCAGAAGAACTGGCTTTTAAGGACTGGAAAATTTGACATATCTGAAAAGTGCTTCAAGGCCTGAACGGTGTGAAGAACGTTTAGCTTGCAGCTGTTGCAAATCCGGTTGGACTGGCAACAGATTGAGTGCTAGTGTTACAACCATCTTCCCTTCTGATGTAATTCCTTTAACATCTGATGAATATCATTATAACAGGCCCCTCTAGACCATTGTTTTTCAGGAAAAGTAGTCAAATGTTTCTCAGTGGACCCCAGTTATGCATTACCACCTATCTTCATGGTTTTGGGGCATTACTGAAGTTCAGAAATTCCCATCACATTTGCATCCGAGAGAGGTTACACAGAGGGCTGGGTCTACTAGGCTTCACTGAACTGTTACAAGTAAAAGCTGTGACTGTAATTGTAGTTCAAAGAGACCTACCACCTTCCATGTGTAATGTGGTAGCAGAACTTGCTTGCTAGCAAGCAAGCAAGCTAGCTTGCTAGCAAGTACTGTGGTCTCCCCAGTATGCTCCATTCTGCTAATGCAAGTGGATGAAAAGTGCAAATGTGTATCCCACTCCCCACTCCTTCTGGTGTATGAAACACTGCTATGATAAGCGCAACCTCTGTGTCTGTGTGGGTTTGTCTCAGAGCTGACACCTCAAAGAGCCTCAAGAGGTCATCTAAATTGGCAGTAGGCATTGTAACGTATCTTGGCTTTCAGCTCATCTAGGCCAGAATATTTCTCAGGCCACAGAAAAGCAGACATCAGAGAGAAATCTTTGCTGAATAAAGAATGAAGCTGGAAGGGGGGATCTGAAGCTATAGCCAGTATATTCCAGCCTTCCAGCAAAACAGGAAAGATTCTGGAGGCAGTTCTGTTTCGCCTATTTGCTAAAAATAGTGTATTTGCTAAAAAACTTTAAAATTACACTGGGAAAACTGGAATGCCTCATATTCCCCCAAATATATAGCTCTAGAGGGAAATACTTGTTTTGGGTTGGGGTTTTTGTGTTGTGAATTTTTTTTTTTTCTGAATATCTTGGGATAGTTCCTCAGCTGTGTGAGGCACCGTAAGAGCAGAGATGCACAAACTGAGAACACAAGCAGGAATGTCCTCTGCTACAGATGCTTCCTTGTTGTGTTCCTAGTCAATTTAGCAAAAAGAGATAGAAAAGTCAAGGGGCCAAAGAGATACTTGAGTTTGTTTTGCTGTAAGGAGGATACTGAGATACTGAGAAAAGGGAGAGTAGACTGGAACATGAAAAAGGAAAATGAAGGAAAGGTGAAACAGCCCCAAACAACTAATTTTATTTTTAGTGATTACTAAATTCTGAATCTTTGACTTGAAAGCCTAATATACTCTTTGGAGGATGATGATAATGATGATGATAATGATGATGCATCCAAACAGTAGCACTTAAATTTTAAATCCAGGCAAGCTAAAACTTGATGAAAAGTGAGTTTACTCTTTCTATTCAATTATTATTTCTGAATATATGTCTTCGGCTGTGTGTTATAGTGTATGAGGCAGAACAACAGCTAGTAAAAATGAAATGCTTAAAAAACCCGCTATATATTGCAGCCTATGCACCATATAAAGACCATTACAATGGGCCTTAGTGAGGTTGAGACTTCAGTGTCCACATTTTAACAATTTAACAGTGTTCTTCCAAGGAAGAGAGACAGTAAAAGAATGAGTGTATAGAAAAATGTCTCTGAAAGAAAAAAGACTCCCGTGTCAGGCAGGGAGGCCTGTTTCAAAGAGCAGATGAAACAAGCATACACTTCAGTATTACTAAAAAATGTTCTCAAGATTTTGGTGGGTAATTTTCTTTCCACCTTTATCTCAGAATCACCGTTTAGAAGACTAACTTGAGCACAACCTCCCAGCAAAGGCAATAATTAAATATTTACAACAAACACAGCCACCTTATTGTAATATCCACATAGCATAATGAAAACTGATGACGAGATCACTGTCAATGGAAACTGAATTCAAGCATTTTGACATTTCTATAAGAAAACAACTGGAAATCTGTTTAGACTCAGAAAACTTGACTGATGCATTAGAACAAAAAATGCTTCAAGTTTCTTTCACCAGAAAATGGAATTTATGTGGTAGCACAACATTTTTTATTTTAACTGCAGCCTGTTGCTTCTGGGAAATCAGACTAAACAAGGTCTTATTCACAGTGTAAACCACATTCAGTATCAAAATTGTACAGAAGGAGAATGATTTAGACAAAGGGCCTGATAGATCACATTGAAAGTCACAATAGTAAGACCTAGGAACAGCAGCCTTCTTTTTTCAAAGGAAAGCAGTTGCCAGAAACCTCAGCTCCAAGTGATGTCTTAAAATCAGATATTTATGAATTTGTTATGTAAGTTCTGGGGTTTGATGTTTCATTCTGCACAATTGCAAGACATTTATGTGGCTTTGAAAAAAATGGTTATGTGAATTTTTGAAGATGGCTTCTGAGATTTTGTAGAATTGTTTGTATCAATCTATTGTCCAAAATATTAAATCAGTGAAGTTGAATCATTGAAGATGATGTACATCTTCAGAGAAAACATATAATGGGCCTAAGTCATACTTGGTGCAACTCAAGGGAATTCAATGGAGTTACATGAGGGATTGATTTTTGTTAATCTTGGACAAAACTATTCAGTTACATTGAATTTCAGCTCAAGACTAACAAATGAAGAAGGACAACATTATGTCTTGGAGCCTTGGGACCCACAGACCTGATTCCTCAAAGACATTATGAGCTCATCTATAAACTTATTTCATAGAAACTAAACAAATTGACTTCAACATATCCAACCCTTTTCCTCCCAGGGATGACTGACTAACAACATGTCCCCACTGTGGGAAGGTGATCCAAAACATAAGTTTGTTTCGGGAAGGAGCAGACAGCTATCATAGGAAGGTGACTTATAGAACAGCTGTCTGAATGAGACATACAGGTTTCTGAATGCTTATATGCATGCTCTAGGGTGTGACGATTGCCCATCATTAACTTGCACAGTGTTAAGAATAAATTAGGCTTGTTCAGTGGCAATAGATTGCTGAGAAACTTCAACTTTTCACCAGAGCAAACACTGAAAGTGGTTCATGAAAAGTAATTCACTTTTAGCACTAAGGAAGACATGTTGCACTTTATGCAAAATAAAGATTTTCCTCCTGCAGCCATACTTCCAGAAATCCACCCAATGGGATGAATCATTTCTTAGATGGTTCTCTCCATGGAAGGTTACAGGCTGCCTGACAGACCAGTTTGAAGATGCTCTATAGCAAAAGGTTGCCCTGGCTAGTTGAAGCTAAACATCACACACCCAACAAAGGTTGGCATCTGGAGAACCAAATCCAGGGAGACTTATTTCTAACTATCTTCATGTGGCAATAACCTGAAGTCCAGAAATGTGAAGATTGCAAACCACCACAAGTTATTGGTTCCCCTTCCTATCCTGTTTATTTTCAATCTATCAGGTAGACACTGACAAGGCAAGACAAAATGATTGCTTTGGTATATCTGGTACAAAATAGGAGATAATGAGGGTGTTTGTTTGCTAAAGCAAAACATGCTCTTCACATGCACATTGATCAGTCCATGGCAGGCCAAACCCAAAACATTTATAGCAGTCCTTAGCATTTCAGACATCCTTACTGGTTACTTAGCCTGTTTAAGTAGAGCAGTGATTTTTCAGTCTTCCTTTTTTTTTCTCATGATTCACAAGCCCACCCAGGCAGCATGTAATTCATCCAGACAGGAAATATTCCATTGTGTGGGCCAGATTACTTGGAAATGATTCACTTGTACCTGAGTTCAAAGCTTCTGGCATAGACCTATGTCACATTCTAGTCTGCAGTCATTTTTGCCTCAAACTTCTGTGTTCAGTGCAAATAAGCTGCTAGAGCAAATCTTATGAAAGTTCAGTGGCTTCAAACTAACTTGGATTTAAAAGTTTCATCTGGGACTTATGAAAAGGAAACAGAGAACAAATCTTGCAGCAGGAAAAAACCCTGCACAAAAAGGCTACATTTCATGCAATTGCCAACCCAGAAAACAAAGTTTATTTTCTACCTAGGCTATAAAGTGATTTGAAGTCCAGTATCTTAACTCACCCTATAATAATGTGTATACAAGATTATACCACTTTCCCAGCAATCTCTTTCCTGGTTTATTCAACATTATAGACTGCGGCTGTTCAGCTTGGGTGAAGGAAATAAGATAAACACAACTTTTGCTGTTGTTTTCCTATCTTATTAGTGTGTGCAATGAAGGCACTTGCGAGAAATCTACATCCTGTCTGGATACAAGTAGGAAATTATTTTACCATAGCATTAAAATATTTAAGATCACTCCCTCTATCCTCTCATCTGAAATTATTTTGCATCATGTTAAAAAAAAAAAAAGATCCCTCAGAACTGAAATGTAAAGAAAGGTAAGAACAGTAAAGGATAAAACATTCTGCACCCCTCAGTGGCAAAAAGCTTGTAGTATTACATCAAGTTACATCAAGTTGCTTATGTAATTTTCCAAGAAGAAGGAAAGGCAAGACTCTCAACCCCAAATCTTCCTAAATCATATTAATGTTTTTCTCCATCAGTAAACATATCAAGTATTTAGACATAATATTTTGAAACTAAAAGACTAAGGAAAAGTCTACTGTCTTTTGGTAAGCTCTTCTACAAGAAACAAGATAACATTGCCTGTATCAGACTTGTCTTGCCCTTGTTAATATACCAGTGCTTGTTTATAGACCTTTTTTCTGCAACCTGAACTGATGTTCCTCACAGAAGTGTCTTAAACACTTAAACGTTATTTTTCATTCGAGGTGATTTTGAACATAATTTTAACAAGTCCAAAAATGTGAGTAAAGTACCCCTGACAAAACAAGATACACACCTTGCAGGATTGAATGCATTACACAGAATGAACTCACCTTTCTGCATGGATCATTGACATTGCATGAGTACACACTTAAGACCACCATCAGGAGGAAGATTAGTACTAGTAAATAGTACAGCATTGCACAGAATTATGGATCATCACCCCTTATCCCTGTTTCCAATTTCCAACATTATTTTACAAAACAGTTTGAAAGGAGATGATGTTAAGGTGAAATTGGAGAGCCCGTGATCATGGCCTGTGATGAGGCCAATACATGCTTCTTCACTGCTTTCTTTGCTGAAGAAGGTAGCTGTACTCACCAACATTAAGAAGGGCAGCTGAAAGCAGACAAAAAATTGTATTTCAAATGTCATGCAAACTCTGAAGATCAGAATCAGGATCCTCTCTGCAAAGCTGTTACAGGTTCACCAGAGAGAAGTGAATGGAAAGAGTCTCTATAGGCAGAGACAGATACACGCTTTCACCCATACTGAGTCAGTTACTTATCTTGAGTCCAAGTGTAATGCCAATGCACTCTACTGCATTGCCTTTCTTTCTGATGCTAAAAGATTAATAGAGGATAAATACTATGTTGGTAGTTTCCTTGAATGTTCACAGTTATTTTAATCTCAACTCCAGGAAATCTGGTTACCCATCACCTTAATTTTTCTGCCTGTCAGGAAGAGAGGTACAGTGAGAAACTAAGTAAACAAAACTCTGGCATTTAAAATCCCTCACAGTCTAGAAAACCAAACCACTATTTCCATCTTCAAGAAATATTTTTAGTGTCCTTGTAAGAACAGGCTATTTTTGAAAGCACCTGTGATGAAGTTTCTGACACTTTTTAATAAGAGCACTTAGAAAATGGTAAGATTTTGTGCTGTTGGAATGGGTCAGAAGATTTGGATGTAAAGCTATGGATGAAACAACGCACTTGAGAAGCAGAGGGTGATGGGATTTGCCATTTAAAATTACCCTAGTTTTACTGTGAGGAAATAAAAAGCACAAACAAGTTTTCCACTGTGTTTTGAAAAAATGGGTGAGGGAGGAACTGTAATCTAGCTAAGTTTTCAAAACAGCTGACCAACATTTTCTAGAAACATTAAGAAATCAAAATTACTGTGACTAACAAGAATTTCTTCATGGGAAATTACACTCAATACAATGAGATATGCTTGTTTCCAGTTGAAGCAATGTAGTTCTTGAAATGAAAAAAAGTATCTCAGATTCAACAGCTCCTAGATGCACAGGGTGTCATCATGCTTTATCAACCTGATTGCTTTCTATGATGGGACAACTGTCTGGATAGATGAGGGGAGATCAGTGCATGCTGTCTACTTAGACATCAGCAAGTCATTCAACACTGTCTCCCATGACATCCTCACAGGCAAACTCAGAAAGTGCAGTCTGGATGAGTGGATAGTGAGCTGGATTGTAAACTGGCTGAAAGGCAGAGCTCAGAGGGTTGTGATTGGTGGCACAGAGTCTAGTTGGAGACCCATAATTAATGGTGTCTCCTAAGGGTCAATACTGGATCCAGTGTTGTTTAACTTATCAATGACTTGGATGAAGGACAGGATGCTTCCTTAGCAATTTACTGATGCTACAAAACTGGGTGGAATGACTGACACCCTAGAATGCTGTGCTGCCATTCAGAAGGATCTGGACAGGCTGGAGAGATGGGCAGAGAGGAACCTTCTGAAATTCAACAAAGGCAAGTGCAGGGTCTTACACCTGGGGAGGAATAACTGCATGCACTAGTACAGGCTGGGGACTGACCTGCTGGAAGGTAGCTCTGGGGAGAAGTATTTGAGAGTCCTTGCAAACAACAAGTCTGTAAGCCAGCCATTTGCCCTTGTAGTCAAGAAGACGCATGGTATCCTGGACTGCAATAGGAAAAGCACTGCCAGGAAATTGAGAGAGGCAATCTCTCTCCACTCAGCCCTGGTGAAGCCTCACTGGAGTACTGTGTGTCCAGTTCTGGGCTCCCTAGTCCAAGAGACACATAGAGCTCCTGGATCAAGCCCAGAGAAGGGCTACTAGAATGACTAAGGGTCTGGAACGTCTCTCCTATGAGGAAAAAGCTAAGGAAGCTGGGCCTGTTCAGCCTAGAGAAGAGAAGGATCAGGGAGTATCTGACCAATGTATGCATCTATTTCAAGGGAGTGCATCAAAAAGATAGGCCCAGGCTCATCTTGGTGGTGCCAGGTGATAAAATGAGAGGCAATGGGCATAAACTAAACTACAGGAAGCTCCACCTGAACATGAAGAACTTTACTGTGAGAGTGACTGAGAGTTGGAATAGGTTGCCTAGAAAGGTTATGGCATCTTCTTCCCTGGAAATATTCAAAAGCCATCTGGACTCAATCCTGAGCAATGTGCTGTAAATGACCCTACTTGAGCAGGACTAAAGTTTGGACTAGATGCCTTCCAGTGGTCCCTTCCAATCTCAACCATTCTGTGAGTTTGTGATGTCAAACACCAACAGACTTTTAATACTATGCTTGCTTCTGCATCATAATTCTGCCATTCTGATTCTGGAAGATTACCTTCTGTCTTTGTTTCCCAAGTCTTTATTTTCACTCGTTATATTCCTGTGTGAGAAAAGAGACATTTTTGACGTACTCTTTTTGTCTTTCAGATTTGAACTTGTGCCTGTTTACTCTTAGTGCTTGTTTAGATACAACTGGATAGGAGGAAGTGTCCAATGACCACTTTCAGCAATGGATCTCATTTCTATGACATACCAGAACAATGCTTTAGTTTCCTCCTATATTCCACATGCTTCCTCACTTACTGTGTGCATTATCTTTTTCCCCTAGCCTTTTCTCCATATCCTATTTTTATGTGGTTTGTATTCTTTTGTATGATAAATTCAACAAGAAAAGAAAATATTGGTTCAAATATTGAAACTTAAACACATTATGGCCACACTTAAAAGTGTCTTCTCTGCATAGAATCATCCACTCTCCTTTCCTGCTGTCACATACAGGAAGAACTGTACCTCAAAGTTGTAGGACAAGCAGACCAGTGAACTAGTCTCTGTTGTCACTTGCCCCCCAGTAAATCTCTAAAGTGGTATCAAGATTGAAGAGAACAAACTGATTGGGAAATAAACATGTCAGATGAGTCAGATGAGAGAAGATGAATAGACAAGAGACAAAAGACACCAGTATTTCTTTTTCGATTTTCTCCAAGGAACTAGGTTAGGTCATGGCAACCTGTATTAAATTTCTGCCTCATTGGGCAACCTTTAATGTGCTTTTGATAAGTAAATATAAACTCTTGGTTTCTGCCATGTGATGTGCAAAAGGGAAATTTTAATTTTGATGACCATGATTTCCTCTTTAATAAAAGCCTAGCAGAACTCAGTCATCTTAAAGGTCTTTTCCAACCTAAACAATTATATGATCTATTAATTCCAAACCTATTACTTTGGACTGGTTCAAAAAGTGATCCCATAAACATCACAACATAAGCTAAAAACACAAGAACTACATGAAGAAAATGAAAGTTAAGCAAAAGGGAAGCACTTTCTCAAGGCCATAAAGCCAGCAGCAGGTAGAGCCAGAGTGTGACTTCAGCCATCCTGGCCCCAACCACTGGTCAGAACTGCCACCAGCCTGAGGATTTAGCATGCCAGAAGGGAAGCTGCATATCCCTAGTGCACAGCTGTCAGTGGTTGAGGGCAGTACACAGAGAATCAGGTTTTTACTTCCAGGAGCTGTTATTGCAAAGTTTCTCCATGATAAACTCTTCCACTCTTTGACGTGTGCAATGGTTTGAAGCCACAGTCTCACCACAGAGTATGGGTCTAAATGCAAATTACTCAGATGCCAAGAAAAGGTCAGTGAGTCTTCTCACAGATGTTTTTCCGGAAAAGGTGTTTCATTGATTCAATGCTCGGACCAAATAAAAAGTTTCCATTTGGATAAAGTTTTGCTGAATATTATCAAGGGATTATAAATACTCTGCTTTAAAATGATATGTCCAGCTGCTACTTGCTAATTATAAAACTAGGTTTTAGAGCTGGCTTTGAAAAATATATTTCCTGGGTGCATAATATGCCATCCCAAACTTCTGTCCAGGGAGCAAACACAAACATCCCCACAAAAACTTTTACTATCACCTATCACACGGACTGAGAAT
This sequence comes from Agapornis roseicollis, assembly GCA_002631895.1. Classification (NCBI taxonomy): domain Eukaryota; kingdom Metazoa; phylum Chordata; class Aves; order Psittaciformes; family Psittacidae; genus Agapornis; species Agapornis roseicollis. The sequence continues at coordinate 13,980 of NDXB01001111.1, read as the reverse complement.
ATTCAGTCTTGTCCCAATTTTGTGTAGTAATTAAAGTAAATATGAACCTTATGTATGCTTACTTAAAAGTCTGATGGGAAAATAATGTTTTTCCTGATTGCGAGAAAAGACAGTCAACCATAGCGTAGGGGAAGAAATCCATTGTGTAAGTTGGCTGATGTGTAGTAAAACCCAAAAGGATATTTAAGAACACTTTGTATTGACCTCATTTTCCATCATATGAGAACTGGCAAGAGTGTATCAAAACATCCAATTTTTACACTGTAGGTTAAAATCAGTTATTTTTGATGTAACTATTTCATTCCCCTAATAAGTTGTTATAGTTTTTTTATGTATTATAGATTAAAGACATCTGAGTTTACTGTAAAAAATCCACCTCAGTATTTCCTTTTGCATTTAGTTCCTTCTTGTTTCAGCTTTGATGACAAGCAGACTGATGTGAAGAAGAGAAACAAATACAAATTCTTTGAAACAGACTGTTCTGATTACTGATGTGCTGTGACTAAGGCACTTGTCTGAAACTCAGTTTCTGGTTCAGTTCTTGGCTCTGCTGCATACATCCTGCATGAAACTGTACAGCTCACAGAATTCATCTCACTTTCTTAATCTGAAAAATTGAGGTAATCTTTGTCTTCCTGCAGTTTTGTTGGGATGTGATTTTGTCAGGGTGGTTTCACTTAGAATTGTAGGCAGCACAAACGTCCCTAGATGAAAAGCAGCATCCCTACTCTCATCACCATGTGGAATGTGCTTACTTTCAGCAATGTTTATGTTAAGTTTTCAAGAAATTCTTCTCAAATTCCTGTAAGTCTTGTGCTGATTATTGACATCCAATCTAATATGGAAACTGAAACAAACTGTTTGGTTTATTACTTTTAATCAGGTAGCAGACAGAAACAACATATTACAGTAAACTAAGAATCAGTATTCTTCTGGCAAATATTTGAAATGACACGTGCATTGAGAAAATACAACCATTTGTAACCAGATGGCATGTAAAAACAAGAGAAAAACGTCCTCTAATGAGCATTACCTCAGCAAAAAACTGTTCTTATCTTCGGCAGTAGTCCAGCTGTGTTTCATATTGCTGCAGGAGATCTCAGGGCTGAACTCCAGCTCTGGGACTTGTAATGTTGTCCTAGATTGGGAAATACACTTCTAATAAGTAAAAGCTTCTGTACTCTTAATGGATCTCTTTGTTCATTTGCAAGTGTGTAGGTATTTTGAGACTGAGTTTGTACTCAGTGTTGGCCACCCAAGCCCACTTAGTATGCAATGCATACAACAATTCAAGAATTCTCACTGAAGTCTCAGAAATAAACATCTTTTCAAAATAATTAAAATTTAAGGCTAGCTAACAAACAAAGCCAGGATATTAAATCAGTTCTAAATGAGTGTTCCACCAGTGGGATGCTGTGAATGAGTAGTGTCAAACACAGTACTTTACAGGAATTTTATAGTCAAAAGTTTCTGAGAGTGTCAGATTCTGCTGCATAAGTAAAGTCTCCAGATATATGTTCATTTCAGTACAGTAGTCATTCCAGATTTGAAAATGCTTTGGCCAAAAGCCTTGTCATTTCTCTTTTAAGTGTGCACCTCAAAATATGTTTGCATAAATATATTTCTTTGTCCTCCTATTAAGAACCATTTCATGGGTGCACATTCAAAGCCTGGTTTTCATTTGTTTAAACACGTTGCATGTTTTAGTCCGGCACACCTGCAAGTTAATGGCTGTCTAGAGAGCCAGCCTTTAGACTGATTGGAATTTCATTTAAGACAACAATCCAAGTGCCCTTGCCTTCTCTTGCCTCCAAAACACACATGCTGAGCTTGAAAAAACAGTTGTAAATGTGCTGAAAGGAAATTGTAGAATGCTTTTTCCCCCACCCCCTCCTCCTCAATGCCCCACTCTATGCAACTATGAAACATACCAGCAAGGCAGGCTGGGAAATTCCACTGAAAATGCTAACACATGAGTCTTATACACTAGCACTGGTCATTATCAGGCAAGGCCACTGAGAACTCTACTGGTGTGATGAAATTTCCAGAATCCTGGTTTATGGCAATAACTATTTTGAAGGCCAATCTGTAGTGCAGCTTATTCTTGAGATTTAGAAACAAGACTTGTCAGAACTGAAAACACCTAAGTGCCTTTTTTGGTATTAAAGGACTTAGATATGGCAAGGGACATCCAATATTTGTAATAACTTCTGCAGAATGTCAGCCATTTTCAATTAGTTCACCTGGCTTAGCATTGCCATATTTCTATTGGACATTCTTGTGGTAACAAGAACCTCTATTTAAAATGTTTATAGGCATCAGATGAATGAATTTCACTGTAGATAGAAAATTCTATAAAATTCACAAAACTTAGTTAAAAATCTACTATTTTGGGCTTACAAAGACACAATAATAAGTTTTCTTCCTTTTTGAGAAGTTCTTCAAGTATTCTTATGATTTAAGAATTTCAATTATTGGAGTACAAATCCACTTTTTTCAAATATATAGAAAAGACACATAGAACACTGCTGTGTAGGGTGCAGTCATCCTTTCATATAGTAAAGAACAGATATAACTCTCTGTCCCAGTACTCTCTAGCATTTCCAAATAGTTTACCTTTCAAAAGCATGAAATTAAGCTCAGTGCTCAGTTTTCAATCAAAATAAGTTCTAGACAACATAGAGAAAAGCAAATGCCATCTGTATTGTTAAATGTCCTCTTTCTTAATCAATAAGGTGATTAGACATTTGTACAGCTATTAGACAATGGAGGCAAAAGAAAGAACTTCCTTAAGACATTTGAAGTCCTCAGGATGTGATTTCTTCCTGAATCAGACTCTCCTTTTCCTTTTCTCCTTTCAGACCTAACCATAAATATAATCTTTTATTAAAAACCCATCCAAATAGAACAGTTTTCTAAAATAACTTTGCTTTGACTTTTGTCTACGTGTTAATTTCTTGATCAAATATAATGCTTTGGCTACTGGAAACATTTGACAGAGTATTCCATAAACTTTATGTTTTCTAAAAAGTTGTCACATTTGGAAGTTCAGATTAGAGCTAATTTAAAAATATGTCTGGGGAGTGCAAGGCCAAAGGTCATATGTTTTATGTACAAACATTTTATTGTAAAGATGTTCTAGAGTGCTGCTAGCAATATGATAAAAAAAACTAACGAGGACACTGCTGATGTTAATTCACACAATATGCAAATATTTCCTCATGTAAATCTAAGTACAAGTTGGAAAAAAGTTTAAAGATGACCCATACAGATAGCAGAATGATAGCTTTTGTGGTACATGGGGAGCATGGTGTGTGTGGCACTGGGGAAGGTGTGCAGGAATAAGGTGGAATTTTTTTCTTTAAGTAATTTTACTTTTTTTCCTCTTAATTTTACTTTTTACTTAGACAAAGAACAATTGACTTCAGGATTTAAATTGATATAATTTAAAAAAAAAAAAAGTGTTTTACTTAGCATTTCAAAGCAGAAAATTCCCTAGATCTATTGCCAAGAATAAATACATATCTTATTAATTAAATAACTAAATGCTATAACTACAAAAGCTTTACAGTCTATTGTTATTTCCAGGAAGTATTTCATGTGTATGAACTTTACAGACAAAACCAGAGGGAGTACATAAATAAAAGTAGAGGAAAGTGCTCCTGGCAGCAGATGAGCACACCAGAGACTTTATACACTGTTATCCTTAGGCTCACTGGTGAAGGACTTCATGTTTTTTACAACCACTTTGCAGTTGACAGTGACACTTAAGTAAAGATAACACAGAGAATAAGAAACACATCTTGTCTAACTGTTCCTCAAGAAGCTGAAATACTGGTTCCAAGGAAAAAAAAAAAAANAGTAATCCAGACAAAGGGAAGGGTTAATGGAAAGTCATTTCATAATTTGGGGGTTTTTGGTTTGTTTTTTTCTGTTTTGTTTTGTTTGCAGTTTGGGGGGAAAAAAAGAAACAAAAAAAAAAAAAAAAAAAAACAAAAAAAAAAAAAGAAAAAATACATTTTCTGCTTTAGCTATGTGTTCAATTCAGTTGTAAACATCAACAAAGTGGCTGTCAGGTCTGAAGACATTAATATTTCACAAAAACCCCTCATATCAGGCTGGCATAAACTATTCTCTATTGTTGAGAGCAGTGGCACTATCTGTTACCCAGGAATAGTGCAACATTTGGTTTCTATTAACCTTGGAGATATCAGAGGAATGTCTTGGAGAAAGCTGCATATATGGTTCCAAAGTCTGAGAGAACAAGGGATGAGGGTGAAGTTGGAGAAATAATTTTCCTTGAAAAAGTGATTAGCCTAGTGCTATTTTCTTCCCCTGCTCAATGCCTCTCAGTTAAAATTCTCTGATCCCTGCACTTCACCAAATTATCTCTCCCTCCACAAACCTTTTTCTGTGCTACTAAAGACTGTTTAAAAAAACAGGTTGGAAAGTGAAGGGAAACATTTTTTTTTTTTGGTCAAGCTTAGGAGAGTATTATGAACATTTAGCCATTTTCTTTAGAAATTAGACCTGTAGATCAAGTCCTGACTGCAAACTACCACCAAGTAAATCCATAAAAGAGAAAGTAAAACCTAGTTTCCCTATTAATACAAAACTGGTGGCTGGTAGACAAGACCTTGTGAAGTCCAGTAAAATTTTTTCCCATATTTAGAAGACAGGTGAACACTCCAGTAACCATAATCTATAGCATATTTCACCTTAGTGTTCTTTATCTGACTGCTTGTTTTCAAGAAATTCATAGGACTTGAACTGTCATTCATCTAAAACTTTAGTTAAAATCAGCAAGTTGCTTCAGTCATGAAATAACTTTGTGTAGCTCACTGACTTGTGTAGCTGACACTGCTCTCAGCAGAGGGTAAAATATGGGAAGTTATACCAACCTGCCAGCACCCTGGCCTTAAATTTGAGTGATTGCTTTGTAGGAAATGGTGATCACAAGCCTCCGTTACAAATTGGTCCACAAGGGTTGTAAGTCATCCAGATTCCTAGAAGATGAGGATTCATCTGACACTGGAAAAGGCTTGTCATAGGAAGTATAGGGATAAGAAGGTGACATGACATCCACCATAACATGTAAAATCCATAAATTGCCAACAAACTCTGCTTCAAAAGAGGTAGAAACCTGTATACCTCTATTAAACATGAGTCATAAAGAAGCCAATAGTATTACAAACAATCAATACCAATTAATTTGTTAGTCTGAACTTGGCCTTAGCCTTGTGGCAAAGTTTAGATTAATTAAATTTGATTCTATGATTTCAGGGAAGAACATGTAAAACCTATTTTACAAACAGCATAATTGAACAGATATAGGTACTAAAAATTAGGAACTTGAAAGCTTTTTTCCCCTTTTCTAATTTGAAGACCATTAAATTACTACTTTCTTAAAAAAAAAAAATAAAAAAAATTGACCACTAATAACCAATTGTCATAAGTTATGTTAGAAGCAAGTATCTGGATTTCCAGCCTTCCAAAAAATGTACAGAATAGGATTACAAAGCTAGCCTGGAGCTAAAAGGAGCACTGAATATTCACACATCTGTCTAATGAGACTTTTTAACTGCACAATAAACCTTAGAACAGTTTGTATATATACTGCAATTGGAGTATGACTCAAATAGCATTGATCAAGTGTTATGGTAACCTCATTTTAAAGTGCATACCAGTCAAATATTTCTATCACTGTACTTAACTTTTTCACCAAAATTCCTTTAGACAGGAAGGATTTTAGGATGTCCAGTGCATTTACTTTGCTTATAAAAATGTCAAATCCAGTGGATCTACAAACCCAGAATTCTTTACAGTATTTTCTTCTGTATGCCAGTAGTTGACATAATTTCTGCTTTGTCTGAACATGTGATCTTTACTCAACTTTGGGAGTTCAGAGGTACAATCAAGGCCAAGGCCTCAGTCTTTATAAAGAAGAAATGCTGAGCACGAGGAAATAGGATGTACCACAAAACATTCTTGTCCCTTCTCTTGAAGGATAAGCTTGTTAAATTAAAAGTTCCCTACTGCTTTGTTAATGCAGATTGTATCATATATCTCAGAACTCCACTACAGAGTCCTGGTTTTCAATGATGCAAGGATATATTGTCATGATTTAAATCAGCAGTTAGCTAAACACTTCACAGCTGCTTGTTCACTCCTCTGCTCCAGTGGGATGGGAAACAGAATTTGAAAAAAAAAAAAAAAAGGAATCTTGTGGGTTGAGATAAAGACAATTTAGTAAGACAGAAGCTGAAGAGATTATAATAATAATAATGAAAATGATAATAGCAGAATGAGAATCTACAAAACAATACAACTGCTTACTCCCCACCCAGTGGCCAAAGTCAAGCCAGTTTCTGAGCAATACCCCTGGCCAGATTTCCCCCTTGTTTATGTACCAAGTGTGATGGCATATGGAACCCATTTGGCCAGTTGGGGTCAGCTGTCACAGCTGTGCCCCCTCTCAGGTTCTTGTACCTCCAGCCTACTAGTTGGTGGGATGGGGTGAGAAGATGAAAAGTCCTTGACATAGTGTAAACACTGCTATGAAACAACTAAAACATCATTGTATTGTCTACATTATTCTCACTTTCAATACAAACCAGGGCATTATACCAGCAACTAGGAAGAAAATTAACTATCCTAACTGAAACCAGGACATCCAATCCACTGGAAATTACAGATGCCCATTGTATTTTTTATCTAGACCTTATCTCAGCCTTCAGGTTTCAGTGGGACAGTGCAGAAGAGAGGGGAGGTTCTGGAGATGCTTTTCAAAGAGATGGAGAGGCTGAAAATGGATTTGAGCATTGCCAGCTGCAAGGAAGCAGTGAGAGCAGGCCTCCACAAAGGGATCAAGGCAGAAAGGACCTCATCCAGGACCCTGGGATGGTGACAGCAAAAAGTTCTGTAAGTCCAAACAAAGCAAAGCAATGGCTGGCTATAGCTCAGGACACAGGGTTGGAAGCAACATAGGTACAAAGGCCACCCAGAAGCCAGGACCAGCTACCTACAGTACAACCTAATCAAAACTACTTGCTCTCAGCTTAAATGGATTTCCTGGCTTATTAGCAGAGAAGCCCTGGGTGGGGGCCCCAGGTTAGGCCAATCAGGGCAATTAAAACCCATTTGGACATTTGACAGCCAATAATGCATATTTTCAATGTTCCCATGCTCATTCCTCTATTTCTTTCAGCCTTGAGAGATCTTTGAGAAGGGGGTTGGAACTAAATGATCTTAAGGTCCTTTCCAACCCTAACTATTCTATGATTCTATGATTCTAACACCAGTTAGAGTCAACAGATATTTCAATCTGGACTAATCTTTGATTATTCTTTCTTTGGGGTTTTCAACCTTTCCAGCCACACTGTTGATTGACTGCACATTTATTTTCATTTAAGTTTATAAAATGGTTATAGAACAAGAAGAAAACATCCTGTTCACATTCCAATCTTTCTAAATCTACTTCTCAATGTGGTGAAAAATATCGAGACTGAAACCTTAAGGAAAGGAAAAATTTCCTTAGCTATCAAAGTCACATCTATGAAAAAAAAAAAGATTCCTGTATTCCTAAATTGTCCATCCCTTCAGAAGCACTGAAGAACCAGCTGGTATATTTTCTGCAAAATTAAGTTTCCTTTGAAATGTACTGGTTTCATCTGCATTTTGTCAAAAAGCATCTAAGTTTCTGAGGTTGATTTCTGCCCTATTCAGAGTGAATCAGCAGAGCAAGGGCCTGGAAACAGACCAGGGGTATATGTACAGAGGTGTGTCATGTCAAGAATCAGGTTTCTTGTGTGTAGTGCACTCAGGCTCTGGTGCCTTTTGAAAGTTTCTAAATGGTAGAAGTTGCTTGACATCAGAATCATCCTCCCCCTACACTCAGGTTTGGTTCAAAGCACACCCAGTCTACCACAGACCTACATTTTGGACTGCTGGTCTCTGTCTACACTTTGGAATAACGGATCTGCAAAATGAAAGAGCTGGTGCTGAGGAACTGATATTCACACCTACGCACACTTCAGAAGATTATGGTCTACATTAGCTCAAATCTGCTTGCATGTACTGCATACCTGTCTACATCTGGAATGTACCAGGTGCCCTTTCAGCTTAATTTTATTTAAAAGGCATCCTGATCATGCACTTGAGACTGCTCCATGAATACAAACCAAAACACATTAAGTGAAGATGATCTAGAGGATCTCCTTAAAAGCACACTTATGATATTAACTAAGAGGGTAATATAGTTGGGTGCACAAAAAGTGCTCTCACTGCCCTCACCACCTCCCATCCCTGACTTTGAAGCAGGGAGAGCTGATGTTTGTGGTAGATTGAGCACACAGACACAAATACTACTTTGAATCCAGCTTTTTTAAAATATTTTTTAGTCTCCGTGTTCCTTCACAAGATATACCAGTGGCACTTCCTTCAGTAGCCATCTGATACATTGAAACAGTGACAGAAAGTGTGTTCACTCCTTCATCTTTTCTACTTGCCTTATCCAGTGAAATGCATTGTAGTCATCGAAACACAAAAGAAAACTCCCTTCTACTAGGAAGCCATGATGGCATTGTAGGGATTGCATAAAAAAAAACAACAAACCCAAGGTATAGATGAAATATGCAATTCATTTTCAGCTCATAAATCCTGATTTTGAAGTGAAAAGGGTACACAGAGGATGTGTAAAAATTTAGTGGACACAGTCCTTCTTGTGTCAAAACCACATAGTGACATAAGAACACACACTTCTGTGGGGGGGGGGGGGGGGGGCGCTGCAT
>NDXB01001110.1:1193-44889 GCA_002631895.1 Agapornis roseicollis | reverse complement strand
CAAGGTCTTCATTCTCACAGTCTCTGCATCTGCCTTCCAAGACTTGGGTGGTGTGGTCAGAGCCTTTGCCAGTGAAGGCAAGGAAGTTGTTGAGAGAAGGCAAGGAAGTTGTTGAAAACCTCAGCCTTCTTCAAATCCAGGGTAGCCATTTCTCCTGATAGCTTCAAGAGAGGACCTACATTATCTCTAGACTTTCTTTCCGTGGCAGCATACCCACAGAAGGCCTTCCCATTACCCTTGGCATCCCTGGCCAGACTCAATTCTTACGTGGTCTTAGCTTTCTGACCTGATCCCTAGCTTCCTGGACAATCTCCCTGTATTGTTCCCATTCTCGCTTCCACCTTCTATAAGCTTATTTTTTCTTTTTAAGTTTCTTCAGCAGCTCCTTATCCATTCATGGAGACCTCCTGGCCTTCCTGCCCCATTTCCTTCTTGTCAGGATGCAGTGATCCTGAGCTTAGAGCAGGTGATCCTTGAATATCAACCAACAGTCATGTGTGCCCCTGCCCTCTAGGGTTTATCTCATGGAACCTTACTGAGCAAGTTCCTGGGCAGGCCAAAGTCTGCTGTCTTGAAGTCCAGGGTAGTGAGCTTGCTGCCTACTCTTCTTACTGCCCTGAGGATCTTGAACTCCACAATCTCATGACCATATTCCCCACCGGCCCCTTCCTGTTGATCATCACAAGGTCAAGCATGGCACCTCTCCTTGTCAGCTCCTCTATTACTTGCAAGAGGAAGTTGTACATTATCATGGGTTGATAGTCTGCAGACTCTTGCTACCTAAAATTCTTATTCTGTTATAAACCCCTTAGATTAACACAATAAAAACATTATCACTGTAGTAAAATTTATATAAGTACACATAATTACCAGTCAGGTATGCACACCTATAGAAGGGGACTACTTGATCCAGGTGATTTTACAGAGTAAAGATAGGCTTATTAATGTGTTGTTTCAATTGTACTGTTTGACAAGCCTGTCACAATTTTCATACCACGTGCTCACCTGCCAGCCATCTCAAGCTTATGACACCAATTCCTAAACACCAGGACAAAATTATCATTTGACCTCTTTGACCTTATAAAGTTAGCTCAGAATGCAAATGCGTGTCCTAAAAATCACACAACTCACCTTTTCTTGGCTGAAAACAGCAAGAAGTCATATTGCAAGCCACTACAGGCACAAGGAAAGAGCACAGGGGCGTGCAGTATACAGAGTGTGATTTACTTGTAGCAAAACCATTAACCATACTACATGCACAGCACATAGAGTGTTGAAAAACATCAGAATGGCATCTACAATAATTGAAGTTTTCATAAATCTGAGGAATAATGGAGTTGAAAGGAGAGCCTTTCTTTGCAATTTTTAGAAAGAGAAAACAGCCTATTATTGCACCTCAGTTCTGCTCAAACACTGCTTTAAGGTTTGATGCCATTGCTTTTAATTTTGCAGTGAATTCACATGAGAAAAAAATGAGTACAACTTACAGATTCTTTGGAAAAATAACCCTATGTAATTATCATATCCCAGATTTCTTCCACCTCTTTTTTTTTCCTCTTTCCATGTAACTGGAAGCCCCTTAGATGTTTAAATCAGCTTTCCCTGGTCTCGCTCCATAGTCAATGGAGGAAAAAAGGGACCTCTAGAGAGCACAGCAACACATACATCCTGAATCATCTTTTGTAAGGCTCTCTCCCTTCCCTTTCAACTCTCAGTAGAGCCTTTGAATATTTTAAGTTAACTGAGAAAAACAGGTAGACCAACATTTCCATTGTGAGGCAGCAAATTTGCTCCAATGTGTTCAAAACGTTTAGGTGACTATCTAAAGCTACTGGAAATTAATCCCTTCAATGATTTCACAGATTCATTATATTTTTTATTTTCCTTAGTTAACTATAAACGAGATGCATTTACCTGATTTCATACAGCAGCATCAGAATTCAAATGTTTTGGCATGATGAGTTGATCGGGTTCTTTTTAACTCTAAAAAAAAAAAGAAGAGTAAAACAAATTTTCCATTGTTCTAGTTTCACAAATAATTTTTCAAGTTCATTTATGAAACAGGTTGCTAATACAAGAGCTACAGTAGCTAAAAAATGCTGCTGTAAAATACACTGTTGAACACTTTAAAGATACCTGCTTCCTGCAATGACTACATATTAGAGGGAGGGTTTTTTTGCCTGTATTCATAGATATTGGTTTGGTTTGTTTTCTAGTTGGAATTCTAACCTGATCAATGCATGCTAAAAAGGGACTGCTGGCCAGTTCTCACTGATCAGCTGCTGAAGCCTTGTTTGCACTATGCTAGTCTGTTTCTCACGTGTGTTTTCAATTTGGCTTGCCAGATCTTTGCTTGCTGTTTCTCCAGAGTTAGAGAACAGTGCAATTCTAGTTTGGTGCAGAATAACCAGGCATACCATGGATAAACAAGCAACCTAAGGACTCAGGGTAGAGAAATATGGTGGGAAGGGAACTTTTTTCATAGAATTATTCCATGGCATTTGGGGCATATACGACCTACATATGGAAATAATGTTTCTACCACAGAAGGAAGAAACCCCCAAGGTTTCGAATGAGGTACTAAGCTGTTCTCTGAGACTCTGTTGATTCTGAACATTTCTACTGGAAATAACAAAAGTTCTGAAATGCAATTGCAGAAGACCCTGAACACAAAGTATTAATACTCCTTCATCTACTGAATATTCAGCACTGTCAGAATACTTTCCACTGCTGGAGTTACTGCAGCTCCCCAGGTAATGGCAAGACTTGTTGCAGACATAGGAGTTTTCCAGAAATGGAACTGAGCAATTTATCACCTGCTATCCAGAGCAGTTAAGTATTGGAAGCAAGTCACGCACATGTTAATGGTCCATAATACCATCAAGACCCTAGTGAGTGAGTTCTCCTAGTGAGTACTGACATAATCATACATTAATTTCCAGAACAAATGGATGGCATTCAGATTTCTTATGCTGGTAAGAAAATTCACTGAAAAAGCTTTGAAATTAGAATAGGTTAGAAAAAAAAAGAACAAGCTTCCTTTAATCAAAGCGTAAATACCAGGACTCATGTTTTTTAGATTGTTAGAGTCATATTTATGCTTTGACTTGCAAGTTGTGTTTTATGCCAACCAGTGCTGTAGGACGTGTATTTTTTGTTCAAATAGCTGCTTTTTCAATGGCATCAAGTGGTATGGTGTAGAAGTCTATTCATATAATAGCATCCTGGTTTCATTTATTTTTGTAAAGATTGCTTTAAACTTTTTCAGGGACTTAATAAAACCTAGGCCAAAAAGTGCAATACTTGAGAATTTGCATCATATTCTTTTTTAAAGGTAATGAAATTATCTTCACTGGAAAACTGTTACAACTAGCATGAATCTTTAATTTTCATTGGTTGCCCATGCACATTAGCCTATAAACAAAATCATTTTTTCCTCTGAGTGTGGTTAAAATCTCCTTTTCACTTCCTGTGCAGAAGCATCAAACTTTGTTTTAGGTTGGCATGATTTATACCTAACACATTCTTGAATGTTTAATTAAAGGTATCAATAGATACCACTTCTGTTTCATTTCAGAAAGAAAGTCAGCTTACAAATAACAAATAAAAATACATTTTAAATACTTAGTGTTACAACATTCAGCAACATACTGCTTTAGCAAGCAAAATGAGACATGACACAAGCAAAGTAACTCCATTAAATGACAGAATATTTTCCATGTTCTTGTACTCTGGAATTATTTTAAAAGAAAGACAGGAGCGTGACCAGCAGGTCCAAGGAGATGATCTTACCCTTCTACTCTGCTCTCGTGAGACCTCACCTGGAGCATTGTGTGCAGTTCTGGTGTCCTCNGTGAGACCTCACCTGGAGCATTGTGTGCAGTTCTGGTGTCCTCAACATCAAAAGGCCATGGAGCTGTTGGAACAAGTCCAGAGGAGGGCCACGAAGTTGATCAGGGACTGGAGCATCTCCCATACCAAGACAGGCTGAGAGAGTTGGGGCTGTTCAGCCTGGGGAAGAGAAGGCTGCGTGGAGACCTCATAGCAGCCTTCCAGTATCTGAAGGGGGCCTCTAGGGATGCTGGGGAGGGACTCTTCATTAGGGACTGTAGTGACAGGATAAGGGGTAACGGGTACAAACTGAAACAGGAGAGGTTTTGACTGGACATAAGGAAGAAATTCTTTCCTGTGAGGGTGGTGAGGCACTGGAATGGGTTGCCCAGGGAGGTTGTGAGTGTTCCATCCCTGGCAGTGTTCAAGGCCAGGTTGGATGAAGCCTTGGGTGCCATGGTTTAGTGTGAGGTGTCCCTGGTTATGGCAGGGTGGTTGGAACTAGATGATCTTAAGGTCCTTTCCAACCCTAGCTATTCTATGATTCTAATGCTATTTGCATTTTATCTCTGTAATAAATGTCTGTAACAAGTGATAGGAGGAGAGAAAACAGCCTCATGTTGCACCAGTGGAAGTTTAGTGTGGATGTAAGGAAAAAATTCTTCCCTGAAAGGGTTGTCAAGCATTGGAACAGCCTGGCCAGGGAAGATGTGTAGATGTGGCACTTAGGACATGGCTTAGTGGTGTACTTGGCAGTGCTGGATTATTTGGATTGAATGATCTTAAGAGTCTTCTCCAACTGAAATGATTCCATGGTTCTATGATTCTAATGTCTTTTTAGCCCTGCTTACTCTATGCCTCTGTTTCAGTATTGCTCATGCCATGGAAATCCCTCTTGGGCTATGAACAGTCAGTTTGTGGGCCATGCCATAGTAGCCACACTAACAGCAGGCGTGAAGACTCAAACTCCAAATGTAGCAGAAAACTTAAGAAGTGAGCATACCATTCTTTTTCTTTTTCTATGGTAACATCTGCTTAGCTTGATGAAAAAGAAGCCTCATTTAATTGAACTAATTTCGATCTCACAGACAGATCCTCATCTAACATCCCTACTTTAATTAACACATAAATCAAAGTGGGGCAGGGTGGGGTGGGGGAAGACTGGAAGAAGCAGCTCCTTGCCACCATCTGCTGACACCCTTAAGTAATTCTCTTAAGCTTTTCTATTACCTGAGAAATTTCCCATTAAGGAAGGTATCAGGAGAAAGCAGTCAGTTGCGAGTTACAACAACACGCAGCAAACAAGAAAAAGGAAACAAGTATTAAAAGGAACTGTAATGGTTTAAGCTGAGCTGGTAATTAAGAACCATGCAGCTGCTTGCTCACTTTCCCTCTTCCCCCTCTGCTCCCAGAGGGATGAGGAAGAGAACTGAAAGAATGTAAGTCCCACAGGTTGAAATAAGAACAGTCCAATAACTAAGGTACCATACAAAACTACTACTACCACCGGTACAAAACTACCATACAATGGTACATATAAAACATATCATACACCATAAAAAACTATCACTACCACCAGTAATAATAATGATAAGGGAAATAACAAGGGGAGAGAATATAAAACTAAAAGGGGAAAAGGAGAAGAAAACAACAAAACACAAAGAATGCACAATGCAATTGCTCACCACCTGCTGACTGATACCCAGCCCAACCCAAGCAGCAATCTGGGCCTTCCAGGTAACTCTCCTCAGTTTATATGCTGGTCATGATGTGCTGTGGTATGGAATACCCCTTGGCTAGTTTGGGTCAGGTGTCCTGTCTCTGCTTCCTTCCAGCTTCTTGTGCCCCTCCTCACTGGCAGGGCATGAGATTGAGAAGTCCTTGATCAGGGTAAGCATTACTCAGCAGGAGCTAAAAACATTGGTATACTATCATCACTGTTCTCAGGCTAAAGCTGAAAACACAGCACTGCACCAGCTACTAGGAAGGAGGAAAATGACTGTTATAGCTGAAACCAGCACAGGTGCCCAGAAATAAAACCTGTAGAACAGACACTGACACTGTAGTCAAATCGCAGCCTGCTCCCAATAGCTGCAGAATATAGTTTCACAATTCTCTAGAGTGCTAATTAAAGGGTAGCCTTCCAAAAGACCTGAAACTACATGTAGCACTTAAGATGCTGATTCTACACCTAGTTTAGTAAGGTTAATCCTAACAAAAGGAGAGACAAATAGGTGAGGGGAAAAAAAAAAGGACAAAATGAGCTAAATAAAATTGTGCTTCTAGCATGTAATTCTATTTGAAAAAATCCAGTAAGAGTTTAACTGAAGAGAACCCTTCCAAATGAATTTTGAGGAAAACCAAGCCAAAAACTCTTCCTCCTCAAAAAAAAAAAGCCATGGAAATTTCCTATCAAACGTAGAATGTCACACAGATAGAAAATTACTTTGAAAATACAGCAATTTTTTTGAAATACTTTTCCTGGGAAAACTTGTTAATGGAAGTCGGTACAAGGGAAAACCTTTCAGAAAAAAAAGGCATTTTGAAAGAATCTGCAAAACATCCATATTTTTAATATATTGTTTTCTTTAAATTCACTCATGTTCTATATCACATTCAAAGTAGCATTCTTCAAGGAAGTTATTGTGGCAATATTGGCATCAGCTGTGAAATATCAATCGCTTAACTGTATATAAGCTTTTCAAAACATTTTTCCTGCCTGAAATAACTTAGGGGCTTGTTAAATAGAGTTTAGAAAAGGAAGGATAATGTTGTACTTTAGAATTCATTCTTTCCTGTAAGATCTCAAAGGTCTTTTCCTGGAATTGCTGTAGGCTTTATCTGTGATCCTGAAGAAGTCAATCTTCATCACTCATGAAAATACTATTTTAGTTCTTCTCTCTCATTGGGAAATAACATCCATCTAGATTTTAATCTTGTTAGGGTATAAATTGAATATACAGTGTTTATAATCATAGAAACTTCATATTACCTGGGATGGCTAGGTGCTACTGTAGAGCAAATTATAATAAGCACCGTAAAAATCATTGACACAATTAAATGCATCAGCAAATGGTATAGCCTTTGTAGCCTGGGAAGCATGCACGTCCTTTAGCTATCAGGTACTTGCAGTGACAACAGTTCTAAAACTTATAGTAGAAGAGAATTTCTCATTATTCTTCTTCTGCCTATGACTCACTGCCTTGCAGATTAAAGTTACTCATCTGCATTTTAAAAATGCATACCTAATTTAAGTCTTAAAAGGACATAAGCAGGCAGCCCTTGGATACAAAATGAGTGAAATAACATCATGAGGCATCGCTCTACTATTTGGCAGGCTAAATATATATATAAAAATATACACTTAGCTCATATTAACTGGGGACTTGTAGTAATTTGTTCCGAGTACTGCCATATGTACATGGTGAGAATTCACCTTAGTAATTTCTTCTTACAAACCCAGATTAGTTTTAAAACTAAAAACTTTTTCTTTTTTTTTAAACCCTTTTCACATCTATAGACAATCTTCATTATTAGTTGCTAACTGGCTTGGGTTTGTTGATCTGTGAATCTCATTTGAATACATTCATTATTATACTTGCCAGAAGAAACAAAATTAAACTTGATTAGAGGTCACATCACCTCCAGCTCAAGATAATTAAAAGCCTGATCAAACCTTTTGGGAAATAATAGCCTGTCAGTGGAAATGGTAAAGGGAATAAATGCACGTTATACCCACAATAAGGTCAGTACTCTATTTGGCTTCTTTCTATTTTATCCCCTCATTTTATACAAAAAGAAATGCATAGTATAGAATATATATCCTCATATAATAATGCTCATGCTAAATAAAACAATTTGCCAGTTTTCTTCATTTTAGTAAATAATTGATATTGTAGTAGGAAGAAATGTGTGAATTATGCTGCACATCTTTATGCTTCCCGGTGCATAGATGCCAACTAAAAATAGTTAGCTATTACAAGGTCAGTTTTCCAACTTGACTGCATCTGGGAGAAGTATGAAAAACTGCTGGAGGTCTAAGGTAACTAAATCTCAAATTAAGAACAATGAGCTAAGTGGAACTGGCAGAGTGTGTGATTTGACTGCCTGCGTCAGGACACCTCTGTTCTCAAGTGGCATTAGCCTGCTGTGCAATCGAGGAAAGCCAGCAGCTCACCTGGGTGTTTGTTTTCTCTATTTTAATCATCCATTCTTTGACCCAAGGCATATTTCCTCCTCAAGTGACTGCATAGTTCTTAGGGTGCTGATGCCTGGATTGGTTCTTTCAGTTGTACCACCATTAAGCTTTATTATCTGCAGGTAGAAGGAAAACAAAGATTTGTGCATGTGAATGACCATTCCTGTAATGATAAAATGCTCACATGCCATAGTATTTACACTGCAGACAGAATGTAATTACTTACTGGTCACAAAATGTGATGTTTCAGATAATCTTTAGTTCTCAGTAGTACATTCTTTTCAATCACTGCTGAATTTTCAACTAGAACCAGCCATCACTGCTGCAAGCAATCTACAAAGACAGACATTTCTCACATGGGAGGTATAATGAGGAAAAACTCTATCAACAGATGGAGAATACTATTTTGGCCAGTTGTTCATATCGCTAACAGCCTCTTATAGCAGCTTCTCCCATCAGAAGCCCACAAGTGAAATTTATGAGAGAGATAGATTTGCTTCTCAAAGAAAAGGTTTTATTGGACTTGAAAAGATGTCTTGAAGAAAAATCACCCATCAAGAAGCCTTGAGTATTCAATGTATGTTAATTATCTATATTTCGTTGATGCATATTTCCTGAGTCCAGCAAGAACCTCTTAAGCCCAACTGCTTCATTGGGCACTATAAATAATGTCACACATTGACTATTAAAAACTCAAATTGTGTCAAATTAATAGTTAGGTGTCATCCCTGTTCCATAATGGATAAGCTGGAGTTCAGAAAAATGAAAAACCAGTGTACTTTTGACATTTATCCTGCTTCACCTTACCCTTATTTCTTACTCCTCGCAGAATCATTAGGTGTTTAAGCTGAGCTCAGCAGGTCATTTTCCTCAAAAGGAATTTCTGTGACAAGCTTTCAGAAACTGTGCTGATTTCGGTACTGATTTAAAAGCAAAAGCCAAATAAAAACTTCATAAAGGTTAATTGTGAAATAAAAATTGAGGGACTTGAAGTTTCATTTAAAACTTTATTCTTAGTACTATTCTTCATATCTGTTTTGGCTTGCTCTTCGCATAATTTCATGATCTATAGAATATTGCTACTACTCCTGAGAACTCGTGCTTAGTGCTAAATGAAAGACATTATCTACCTGGAGGAAAATGTTTCTTATTTGTGGACTGAATGAAACCACAAGTGCAAGTGCATTTTCTTGGACTGTCCCAGAGTAATCATTTTCATTGCTTATGCATTTGAAGCATTGTGGTTTACCTAAATAGACTGAAAATCGTATAACATGGAAAACCAGAAAGCAGATCAGGAATAAACTGCTAATATCAGATACGTCAATGTTTCATTTTAGTTTGCCTTTCTCTCATGACATACTTTCAGGGAGAAAATATTGGAAAACATGCACAAATTTGTTCCTTCACTTGCTGTCATTTTCTCCTAAATATTCTTTTCAGTTTTAGAGCCAAGTGGAAATAGCTAAAATGGCAGACAGATGTTTACATCTGAACAAATATTTAAAACATTCCAGTTACAAACCAGGGGAGACATATACATTTATTATGTCTCAAACTCAATTGGTTTTGGAAGCATTTTCATGCCATTTTCTTCCTTCTTATGATAGTTTCCTCCAGCCAAACAGCACATATTGTATGCTTTTCATTAAAATACATCTATGTTTAGGTTTGTGAAGACAGGCACAAATTTCTTAATCACATGAAGGAATTCAGATGGCTTTTCTTCAGGGAAAAATGAAATAAAATTCAGGAAATTGTTGCTTCCACTTTAAAAAATGGCACCAAGGTCCACTATAAATAGTGTCATACTTTTAATAGCTGCAGCATCAGACTTATGCAAGAATAACTGGGGGAAATGGAATTGCCCAAAGATTAGTGAGCGAATTAGGGACGTTTAACAACAGTGAATTTCTTATTCACAATATATAACTCTAAGCACTATTAAAATTCATGAATGGTTATGAACATTTATGAATCCCTCTCTGATAGACAGGTGAACAATCCAGTGACACACTAGAAGGCACTGGAGCAGAAACAGCAAAATGTTGAGATTTCTCAGGGTTTAAGTAACTCTGTATAGTCTGTAAGTGCCTGAGTGTGAGATCTAAGCCACACGCAGCCTGACTTCTTTGTCTGGTACATGAGAAAGCCTGCCTTGCAAAACAAAGTCTCCTGAAGCAACTATTTTTGAATTTTCAGTGTGTGTTTATGGTTGATACTCTGGTGATAAACAAGAGAGACTTTGATGACTGAATTGGTGACAAAAGGTCGCAAATGTAGGCAATCTAACCTCTAGGAATGCTGAAAAACAGAACTAAAAAGGAAATCAGCATTAAAACAAAGTAGCCAGAATTGATGGATGCCAGGAAAGAAAGACAGATGTGTCATAAAAGGAAAACAGATATATGGAAATTAAAAAGAAGGTACCCTGAAAAGAGAAAGTTGAACGACCAAGTGAAAATCAATGAGAATAAAATATACATGAGGTGAGTCATAACAGGATGCTTGTATTTTGTTGGATAGATTCATCAATCTATAAAAACAAATAATATACATTAAGTGAGTCGTAACAGGATGCTTGCATTTTGCTGGATAGATTCATCAATCTATAAAAACAAATAAAAATGCAGAGCAGTAGAATAAAAAACCAACAAAACTGGGCTGGAAAGGCGTTGGAGCTTCCCTGGGGCAGCTCCTTGTATCTCCACTGTCCCATGCTCTGGAGTTCTGGGATCTTTCATTCAGAACAGGGAAGTGTTCTTTCACACAGTTTGTTAATCTCTGGAAATACAAAAGGGAAAGATGGGCCCTGCCCATAAAAACTGAATTCTGAGAAATTTGGAACCTGAGAGGACAAGCATGGTGTGCTGTTCTATTGCTGTTGAAGAATAACCCAATATTCCATATCCAATCAGTTTTAACTTTTGATGCTTAATGTTAAATTCTGTACAGCTATCCAGTTCTAACTTCCAGTCCATCAGATACAACACAAGAATGCCAGAGTGTCTCTGGCTGTAGATGATTCATGAAACGTATTGGAACGTATTTTCTCAAAAGAATACTGAGTCTATGATATTTATTCTAATAGGCTCTGCTGCTAGCTTCCTCTATCATAATGACCTTTCCAGGAAGTCTGAAGTATCATTATCAATGGCTTTTACCATTCATGCCTCAATTTTACTTCTTAGCTGCTGCCAGAACTTCAGTTTCGGGTTACAGAGCTACAAAATTGCCTAAAAGTTTGGGAGGCTTGGTTTGGTTTTATTTCTCACATGCGCCGCTTGCAACTAAATGCATGAAGTTCTGGTTCTACTTTGCGAGTGCCTCTCTGCCCAATACACATCTTCTTTTGTGTACAGAAACACTGGCTTTTTAGCAGATTGATCATGTTTTTGAATTTGGGTAAACCAAGCTGCAATCAAAACCTGAGTTCGAGTTATCTAAAGGACCACAGGAGATTAAGACTGAATGAAGATAAATTGAAGATAAACCATGGCAGGACTCTTGGTAAGCACAGTAAGAAACAATCCATACAATCTTCTTTTTCACCTTAATGCATGCAGCTGTGCTTAATGAAATACACATGTGTGTGGAAGTTAGTGTTACTGAAGTGGCACATGATGTTAGAGGAAATCTGGTATGGCGGTTTATCAAATGAAAGTGGAGGCAGTAAGTTTGCTTCTTTAAAATGTGTATTACAGGCAAAGTTCTGAAATAATAAGAAATATATGCAAGAAAATACTGAACCGAGCAGTAATTTTATAGCTTGTACTGTATTTGTTAATAACAATTGAGGTGATAGATGATAGCATTATTTATTTAAAAGCTAAAATAAAGATATATTAATAAACTCACAGGAAGCTGGTAAGTCAGGCCCAACTACTAATATTTGTTCATTACTGAGGAAATTACCTGAGGTCCAACATTCTATCAGAGCACAGAATAATAAGATGCAATAATATTAACTTCCTGAAAAAGTAGAAGCCAATAGCAATTCACACAGACCTCTATACTCAAGCCATTTCTAATTAATCCCTGTGTTCTGAAAGTGGATTTGAGATGTAGTTAGTTTAATTTAGAGATGGAATTTGTAATAAATACATGATTTGGAAGACACTGCTAGAGTAGCAAATGGTTTTATGAAAAGAACCTTTGAGATTTTACACCTTGAAACTCCTCTTAGTAAGCTTTAGAATGAGGAAAGGTTCAGGTTCAAGTAAAAACTAATATGACTTAATAAGCAGGGTAGGAGAGAGTGGTGCTGCAGGGTTGATGTTGAGCTTCCTGTAGCCAGTTCTACCAGGCAATAGCTTGTCAAAACTTATTAAAGAATTACCTAAGTTAAAGATTCCTGTGAAATTCTGCTATTAATGCTAAAGTCTCAAAGTTCAAACTCACATCGAATTTCTCCAGAGCAGCTAAATGATATGCAACCTAACACAAGAAGAATGGCACCATGCTAACAGCTCCATACCAATGGCTCCAAGTACAGATGGAACTAGGTGATTTCTGAGCTTAGGCTGCACTTAGGCCTCTGCATTTTCCTACACACTTTCCTTTAAGTGAATGTGTTTGTTTTCATTAAATATTTTTGTCTGAATTACACATCTGAAGTTTCAGTTTCCAAAATCTAATTTCAGTTATTTTATTTTTTATATAATGGCTTGTCCCTGCAGTACAGATACTCTCACCCACCTCCTACAGTTAACTAAATCCCTTCACGTTTCAGGCAGATTGCAAAGGTTCAGAGGTACTGACCAGCCACACTTTAGTTGGGCTCTGGTGAAAGTACAGATCTCTGCATGTGGCTCTTCCAGGAGAAGGTTTTCTTTCCTCTGGTGGAAACATGCTGAAACACTTTGAGCAGACTCTTTGCAGGATAGATCTCCACGAGTATCAGAGGTGTGGTCCATTTCCTTTTTCAGACAAACATCCCGTTGGTTTCAATGGGAATAACAATAGAAAGGAGAATATACTGAGATGGATAGCATATGCACACATATGCACATGCACTGCATTTTTCTAGTTCATGTTTTAAAATAGGCCTTTGGTACTTACGCTATGTCATTTGGTCACCTAGGCATTCTGTAGATGGTCTTTAGCGAAAAAGGTGGGAGCAGTAAACACCAGTAAAATTACACACCACTTCAGTAGCCCTCTCACATTTCTTCATCATTAGAAATGATCTCACAGATACACAACTGTCTATCTACTGCATGAGAACTTCTAAGTAAACTTATAAAATCAAAACCCCAGGGGCTGTATTTTGCATGTTGAACACGGTAATACAGCTTTTGATTTTTGTTATTTGGATCATATGACTACTTTGATGTCTTTGTTCTGTCATTCAGTACAGTTGATTACCTCTGCTTTGTCTCATTAGCTTTAGCTGTTAAATGGATTAATGGCATTTTTTTCCTAAATCAGGTTGCTGCCACATCTGCCTATTTTGTATCAGACTATTTCAGGATGCCGTTATAATAGAAAGTTAGTCTGCATTCTAAATATTTGGAAATATGAAACAAACTGCCTTAATACAAATTAAGGTTCTCATTTTTGAGGTGAAAAGTTATAGATTGCCTTTGGATGCGTTGTTTTGTACAGACAGCCGGTTGGAAGCAGTACAAGTAGCATGTCAGAGTCTAAGAAACTAGTTCTTTACCTGTGCACTGAATAGAATGTTTATCACAAGCTTTAGGAAAACCCATATTTTCACTGGTTTGTGTATGTCTAGAGCAATGTCTCATGAAGATCATATGTTTTTATTATGATGATGATGATGCGTACTTTAATATTAATGTTAATATCTTTCTTGGAAATATTCGTACATGTGGAAGATACTTTTTCAGATTGCATCTCTAACAAAATAATTTTTGAGGCAGTACTTTGATTGGGTAGCTCTTAAACTATTTATTCTTTGATACATGCTTGTGCTCTGTACCTCAATGAAGCAGCTCACTCAACAAGTGCATTACTCGAATAAAAGCATAAGAAAATAGAAATCATAGGTGAGATTTTCCACCGTATCCCATTACTTTATCCCATTACTTTAATGACAGTTTGCAAGGTATTAGAAGAATAATGACCTCTGTACTAATAGTGTAATGAAAATAGAAAATCTCCTGTTCCAGGAGAGTGGAGGTTCACAGATGAAGACACTGATGTGTCTCCCCTTTATTGATCATGCTACTTCTGCCTGCAGGAATGGGTTGCATGTTTCCATGTCAACAAGTAGAAATACTAATTATTCATATAAGCTTTTGTCTACTACAGCTGGAGTGTAGTGCTTCTTCCACATGCATGCTTGAGTACTAATCGCAATGTCTGAATCTCCTGTAGTAATATCACATCAGAATTTACAGAAAATATAAGCTACTGTTTAGCAAATCAATGTATTTTGTAAAACATCACATTCCCTCAGTTAACATGCTTAAAAAAGCATTTCTGAAATTGTGAGATGAGACTGTTTTGGGGTTGGATGGCATTAAACATCTGCAACTGGCAATAGTTGATTTGCCCTAAGGTTGAGAATGGAAAATCACTGGCTAGATGTGTTTATTCTAGTCAGGAAGCTGCTAATTACCTCTTAATTGCCAACAGGAGTTCATTTCCTCCAGGATAAGCAAAGAAGCATTTGTGACCAGTAATAATCAGTTTTTACTTCTTTGCCTAAATAAATGCAAGTAATTCCCACTTTAAGGTCCTACTTGAAAGTTCAAAAGGAGCTGACCTACCTACTTTGGATAACCTCATACTTCAGAAATTTAGTTCTTGCATTGGCATTGCCGTTACACTCTCACTTCACCATATGGATAATGTTCATTATTGCAGACCTAAATCTAAATAAATATGGAACTTGGCTTTGACTCCTTTGGAGAGGAGTAAAGGCAGAACATTTGTTGCTTTGTTGTTGCTTTTGTTGCTTCTATTTACAACTCATACTGATCTGACAATGTTTTGCTACCAAAACAGTCAATCTACATGTATTTCATTACTGGAAATATAAATAAGGGGTATGAAAGAAGAATAGTAAATGTGAGCTGTTTTCAATTCAGCTCTATCTGAATTGAGATTTTCTTTTTATATTCTCCATCATAAGGAAGCATTACACTCAAAGTCTTGCAGCCAGAAGGGAACAAAGCATAGAATTTACCATAAGTCAAATTAAAATCTTCATCATCTAATCAAAATCTAACAGCAAAATATTCCTAATTCAATTACAATAATATTAACACTCACAGTCCAAATTAGTATCAAAAAGCCTCATTAAAAATGCCCTTAAAATTATTACAGAAGAAAAATTGCTGGTGACTACCCCTGTTCTCTATTGTTGCACTCACCCTTCCAACAGGCCTCTGGCATCTATGGTCAAGAGCACCAGTCTTTCTCAGAGAGGGAGCAAAAATTCACAGCAGGTTATCAACATCCCGGTCTTCACTAGGAGCACACAGTACAAACACTAACCAACCCGTTCCCCAAGGCACAAGCTCCACTTGCATTTTTATGTAGTCTGATATCACTTTTTGCTCTCTCCTCACTCATGCCATGTAAAGCTCAGGAAAGCCTCCCCTGGCCCCATGTCTGCTGGAGCTGCAGCTGGGAGCACATCAGGTCTTCCCAGAGTGAAGTACAAACATACAGTCAGTGAGCAATGAATGGCCTAGTAGTTGAATGACAGCATACCTCAGGCCACAGCGAGACCAGGCAAGGTCTTGAGATCCTGCCCTGTCAGGCCAGTACAGAGCCTGGGACCTTCTAGTACACACACAAGTTTTATTAGCTTAAAAATGCTACAGAGGAAAAGCTGAGAGACTGAATTCAGTCTTGGGTTTCTTTCTGCTGACACGCAATTAAATTTGCTTTAATACTTGTGGGAACCTAGGCATTGGTTTGTTTGGATCGTGAGAAACTGGGAGGTCCAAACATTGCCTTAATTACAGTTTCTTTCTAAGCTTTGTAATTTTAAAATGAAAGTCATAGAATTATTTTACATAATGGTATGCAGTAAAATGTGTGCTTGAACAAGAACTACCTTCATGACTCCCTTAGTTTCAGCTATGGCATTTTACTGTCTCTTCTGCATATGCAATTATATGTACATTCTCAATGGCACACAGTGCTCATACTTTAAATAGATTTGAACTACTTCCTTTATTTTTTTTTTTTTTTAAGAATGCTAGAATTGAATGAAGATAAAAAGGAATATGTAATTTGTGCTTTAGTTTTATCAGTAATCTCTCTATGCACTTACTAAGACTTGTATCCATACTATGAAGATTTGCTTAAAAAAAATTAAAAGCACATCATGGACTTACATCCTCTATGTGTGTGCAATGGAGGATGGTGAACATGCACTATTGAGGTAGCTTGAATTCCTTCCACTATATTAGATCCTTTCTGAGCAGGAATTCAGTTCATTTTGCCCTATAAGTTTTGTTGCCCTTTCACCAAAGTCTTAGAAGAAAAAATACACTCCAATATTGAAAGGGTGTTGTAGTTTGTATCGAGTCAAGGTTCAGTGAATTGATATGAGTTTATACAGCTGAGGAGAGTCATTTGGTTATATTTTTTGCCTTTCTGATATGCATTACCTTTATTATAAGGGTAACAGAATGGTGGCAAGTCCCAGTATCAGATGAATGTTCAACTGAACCTCTAAAAGAGGAATGAAATTGATGAAACCATTGAGAAACTGACATTAAGAAAATATAAACATGTGTGTTCAAAAAATGAGTTGCCAGCTATGATATACTTTATTTAGCTATCATAACTTATATTTTAAAACAATAATAGCTATGCATATTATTATACGAATGCATAACATAGGTACACCAGATGGCAATTTGGAAATACATGCATGAGCTGTTGCTATATGTAATATTTTGCTCACAGCATACCTTGAATTCAAGGAGCATTTCAAAGAACATACTGATTTTTTTCTTTCCTTATAATGAAACACACTCTTTTTTTGTAAAGGAGTTTTCTGAAGGGGGCCCATAGGGACGGTGAGGAGGGACTCTTCATTAGGGACTGTAGTGATAGGACAAGAGGTAAGGGGTTCAAACTTAAACAGGGGAGGTTTAGATTGGATCTAAGGAAGAAATTCTTTCCTGTTAGGGTGCTGAGGCACTGGAATGGGTTGGCCAGGGAGGTTGTGAGAGCTCCATCCCTGGCAGTGTTCAAGGCCAGGTTGGACAAAGACTTAGGTGCCATGGTTTAGTGTGGGGTGTACCTGCTTATGGCAGGGGGGTTGGCACAAGTTGATCTTAAGGTCCTTTCCAACCTTAACTATTCTATGATTCTATGATTCTGTTAATATTAATAAACTAGGATTGGAGCAACACATCTCTCAAACAGTGATTTGTTCTCTGCACTACGATATTAAAGCATTAAATTTAAAAGCTAAAATGGCTTGTGGTTTAGAGTGGTTGTGAAAAAATCACAGACAAAATGTCTGAAACAACTGTAAGAACATAAATATTTTTTAATTTTATCAGTAATAATGTTCTTCCATTAGAAGACAAGAAAAAGATCCTTCCTTTGCATTTATAATTTATTCTCTAAAACCTTCTAACAATATCTATATTTAGATTAGTAAAATGTGATTGAAGATTTATAAAGCAATATTTGCTTATATTTCCTGAAAAGATGCTCCCAAAAGATGGAAAGGCAATGCAACTAAGGTGCCAGATTCATCAAAAGAATTTGGTATTCTGCAATAGAACTAGAACCTTGCTTATACTTCAGTTTTTCTGTTTCCATGTCTTCAAAGAAATATGTCTAAGACCCTACAATTTAGTGATTTGACTTTAATACAGTGTAGAGTATCTTCATTATTTAAATTCCAGGATACATACATTGCATCATTGGCCTCTACCTCTGTAATAGCAGTTGTTTGTGATGGACTGTGTAAATTGTAAAGCTGAAAATGCAGTATTTGATTTCTGATTTCTGCTCTATTGCACCTATTTAAAAATCCAAACTGAAGCTGGGAGAAGGGTAGGTCTTTGCATCTCTGGACCAGAATTTGGGAACTGAAAACCATCTCTTCCTCCCACCCACCCTTAATTCGGACAAGTAACTCATGTGCACCCAGAGAGAGCCCTGGACAAAGAGAATGAGAAGATAATGCCTCACAAAAGCATAGCAGCCTCTTGTGCCCTAATCTTCTTGTTTGGGAATTACTTTGTCCTCTTCAACTGTGAGGATTTCTGTTCTGGAAATCTGGCCAGGAAGAGTACCTGTTCTGGGACGTTGTGGAAGATTGTGGTGTGTTGTTTTCACCTCCTTCAAAATAAGAAGGAGATGTCAGTGGTGAGCAATCTAGTTGTCAATTTGTCTGATTTTGGTGTGGCAATTGAGCAAAATAAGCAACATACTGAGCAGTCATGCTTACTCCTGAAGGCCTAACTGGTGGTAGGTTACCATCTCAAAATCCCTTCTTGTTGTAAGACAGTGAGAAAGACACCTTGCATTGAAACACTTAAGGTAAGAGAGACTATAGAGTTACTTTGGAAAGAAGTAGGAGAAGAAGGAGCATCTTCCTGTTGAGGACTGCTTTTTTTTTTTTTTTTTGCCTTGGTAATTTTCTTGGCAATTACTTTGGGCAATTACTTTTTGCCAAGAAGTTCATGTGAGGAAGAGCCATCTACCTGCTGATCTCAGTTCTGTCATCAGCTACTTAGTAAAGCTCATCTCTTCTGCTACAGCAAAATCTCTCAGGCCTCTGGTTATCCAAGATAGTGATTATCCCACTTAAAAGAATTGATTAATATTTATTATTGTTTATAGATACTAAAATCCTCTAGAGGATAGTTAAGATCTAAATTATAAAAATTACTTTTCATATACTAGAATGTATAATTCTGAAACAGTAGTAACCTCATCTGCATATAATTCAATTGTCTGGAAGCTGTATGAAAAGCCTTTTCTATTTGCTAAGGCAATTTCTTTTGCAGCATATGCTATGAATTGTAGTTTTGTGCCTATGGATTATTTGTGCCAACTGGATTATGATAGATGTATGTCTTGCATGAAACACATTTGTAATTAACTGAAACTATCTTGATGAACAAAACAAAACCATCTACTGTTAGTCTTTTCTACTGGTGAAGTTTTCTTCACTGCATTCCAGCCCCTACATTCAAACTCTACTCCAATAAGCAGCAAGACAACCTTGCAAAAGTAATAGAAGTAAATTACTCTTTTTTTCTCTAAAGTATATCTGCTGCCATCTGTTGACTTCTGAAGTACTTTCTAGTGTTAAATAAAATTCAATCATATTATTAGATATTCTACATACAATTGAAACTCTTAACAGCACTTCAAGATATTGTCAATTAGCCACTTGAAACTGAGCCATATGTTTCCATTGTGTAATAAAAAAGACACAGAGAAAGCTAGAGTCTGTGAAGACTTGTAACTACTCAGCGTAGCATGGTACAAAACAATTTGCTTAGCTATTGAGGAAAATACTTGTAGTAAGATCAATTTGAAAAGACTTGAGGCTGCAGAATAGTGCTCAGAGGGAGATATTAGGTATTCAGATGTAAGATGAGTAGAGTACTAGCATATGTCAGTGTGTGGTCAAAATTTGCAGCTGGGTTTAGTTTGATTTTGGGAAAGTGGAGGGTTTGTGCTTGCTTACATGAGTACAGGATTCATTTAGGAATTCAAATGAGAAAAAACAACTTTGTGGGAATGTCGAACACTGCAACAAACTCTACAGGTATTCTGCATGAATTCTGCTCGTTTGTTGTGCTGCTTGCAGAACTTAAACGGTTTATGGGCTCCTCCCAGTTTAAATTCCTCAGCACTGTATTTAGAAATCTGTGAGTCTTATTAAGGGAAGGAGACATTTTCTTCCTCATGTTTATAGCAGAATCGAAAAGCAGAATCTATTGGCACATATACAGAGCTTTCAAGATGTCCTCTGTGTTGCAATTAACTTAAAATTGGTTAATAACATGTAGTTTGTTCTAATTTATTATTTTTTAGGGCAATTCCCTATAGATTTCTAGCTAACACAACCATTGGATATTGTGCATTACCTATGGGCAGTAAGCCATATTTTGAATTTTTTTGCAAGCTGTGTTATAGCCATTCTGATAAACTTCTTCATGAACAATGATGCTTTCTCTCTATCCTTTTCCTAATCTGTTTGCAAGAAGAAATATATGCCTTGGTGTGATGAAATTCTGCTCTGTAAGTACATTTTCCTGTCTGTCTGAAATGTATTTTTTTTTTTTGTTCTGATTTCTTCTATTTTGAGCATCTTCAGAAGAATGCTTTAATCTTTACTGCTGATACAGGAACTGAAATATCACTGTAGCAGCGGTAGACTCTAAAAAGAAGAAAGTGTCTAAAATGCATTAATTGTTCTTTAACTCATTTTGCTATAAAGAATGAATTGTAATAGCCTAAGCAGCATCAGTCACCACACCTATTTGCTACCTTCTGAAGAGTGCTGAAAATTCATAGCTCTCTGAGGACTAAGAAAAGCCAAACAGCCTAACACTATAGATATTTTAATCCGAAAGTAATAAGAACTCTTAAAAAATGCAAATACTACGTAGAGGCCTTGGCACTGTTGTAGTTTTACCATTTCTCCCCCTGTTCCACAACAAACCACACCTTTGACTTAACCAAGCCTACTTATGTCCAGACTAAGCATGTCCTGGAAGAGCATTCTAAACCAGATCTTATTGCTCCATTGGATAATACAGTCCACCTCTTGCTGTGCTTTAGGCTGTGCCCAAACCCATTCTCATTTGGGACTTAAAGAAGGTCTTGAATGGTGTGCTCCCTCATTATTGGCAATGTGCATGAGTATTTACACTGCTAAAAGAAAAAAAGTCACTTCTATAGCATTAAAGCTCTATTCACATGACAGACTTTGTATTTTATAGGTGTGAGTCTGATCAGTTGCATTTATTTTGATCCAAAATATATTTGTTGTCATGTTTTATGGGGAAGTAAATAGCATGTTTAAAGCAAATGCACATTTTTTTATCCACAAGTTGCTTCAGTTTAGATTAATACTAGCTTGTTACAAGAATCACAAATCACTTAGTGATCACATCTGCTGAGCAATTATGTCTGCTTTTCCCAGGAGGAAGTGATCCCAGTTGGCCTAACATTAATGCCAGGAAGTGACAGCTGTGAACCTTCTACCAGAGGCTCTAGAGATGCTCCACTAGCACAGGACTTTACAATCATGCTTCATTTTACATCTTTCCTTCCCCAAAGTAAAAAAAATAAAATAAAAAAAAAGGACAGAAGGCCTTCTTAAGGACATTCTGAATAATCATAGAATCATAGAACAGTTCGGGTTGGAAAGGACCTTAAGATCATCCAGTTCCAACCCCCCTGCCATAAGCAGCGACACCTCACACTAAACCATGCCATTGCTTACATGACTGTATTAGAAAAAGGCTTTCAAACAATATCAAGAGAAGAAAATAAGAATTGTTTGTGTCAGGATAAGATAGCCTAAAATGAGAAATACAAGAAAAACGAGACTCCACTCCCAGCTTTCATCTGCATTTATGGAAATAACACTTGTAGACATCATTTGTGATGTCTTGTTTCTTGTGCTTGAACTGGTAATGCAGATGCATTAATGTAAACATCCTTCCAACAACAATACCAATTTTGAGGCGAGTTAGACTTGTAGTGTATGGCAGCACATTTGTATGGCTTGAAGAGTTCTGAACCATCAAGGTGGTTGGAGCAGAAATGGCAGTGGTCCATGTGTTTACCTGTGGGACTGTGTGGTTGAAGCACCTGTGAAATACCTGTTGAGTCTTGCTATTGGAAGGGCTGCTGCTGGAGGAGTGAGGCCTTGCCCTGTAAAGAAATACGTTCAGTATTAGATTAATTTTATGTAATCCAATTCAATCATGTGAAACGTGCATAACTTCAATGGTTTTCATCTACATGTGTTTGAAGCAGATCATATTCTTAAATGGTCTCAGGGCCTTAATGAACAACTATTTCTCCCCTTTCATCCAAAGGTTCGTTTCTGTTTGCCTGTTCCATAATCTTCTATGCTACTTCTACTAAATTTTGTTTTTAAAATGTTTTCTTTTTTGAGTTCCCTGGCCGTATCTTCTTTCTTTATTCACTAACTGTATAGGAGAAACTGGGGACCTGCTAATAAGTAAGCCCTATCAATAAAAATTGAAGTAATTATGTTTCAGACATAATCCAGTGAGATATAAAATAATGGAGTAATAAAACCCCTGGAAATTGGGATTTAGCAGGGAAATATCAGTAGAGCTTGGAATGTAGTGTTGTGATTTCAGTGATATAATAAATGTTTAATCACCTGCTATTGTTAGATTTTAAGCAGGAGAAAGATCTGGATACAACGGCAACAGAGTTACATTTAGGCACAGATTATTGCAACAATGTTGCATCTCTATTGTTTCTAATGAAAATAAAGCAGAAGCCCTGATTTAGACATCTTGAAAGAATTTGAAATCTTAAGGGCTAGTAAGATTGATGCAAGCATAACCAGACTCCTCTATGCCTATAGTAATAAGTAGAATTTAGACGACCCTTTTTTTCTGTCATCATAGGTATTGTGATATAAAGGAATTCCAAGCTATTAAATATAGAATGCTAAGATTTCAGATCGTGCACTATTATAATAGTAGCAATATGACAAGGGATAATTGGTTTAAACTGTAACAGGGGAAGTTCAAGTTAGATAGAAGGAAGAAGTTCTTTACTGTCAGGGTGGTGAGGCACTGGAACAGGTTGCCAAAAAAAGTGGTAAATGCTCCATCCCCAACAGTGCTCAAGGCCAGGCTGGACAGAGCCTTGGGTGACGTGGCGTAGTGTGAGGCATCCCTGTCCATGGCAGAGGGTTGGAACTAGATGACCTTAAGCTCCTTTCCAACCCAAACTATTCTATGATTCTATAAAATTAAAAATATAGGAGCAAAATGTTCTAACCTATCTTGAAAAGCTTATTTAAAACTCCAATTAACACCTGAATAGCAATGTAAATGATTATGATATTAAATTCTCCTCCCCTGCAGCCTGCATAACATACTACATGACATTTTTGTTTATCTTTTATGTTGATTACAGAAGAATCTGTTTCTTACATCATCAGCCAAGAGCAAATGTGTAGCAATAAATTCCAGAATGCTCTAGTGCACAAATGAGTGATTGCAAGCATAGCATGTTCAACCAAGACAGCAGCTGAAATGAAGGCTGATAACTGTGTTTACAAACATGGCAATTTAAAAGTAATTTGGGAGGTGATGGTTGGCTTTGAATTGTGGTTATTAAATGAAACCACACTACTGTCTTTTATTAGATCCAGAGTAGTATGTTGCAAAGAAATTCTTACTGCTGAATTCTATATTGCATATATACTTACCAGCATGATGTGCTATAGCTCTTAAGTTTGTAGTTAGGGAAAAGTTATATTCCCTAACGTTCATCTAGACATTCATCTAGAAGCTGGAGAAAGTTTTGTATCAATTGAGATGTAAAATACGTACATGGAAAGGCTATTTCTTCTTTCCTTTCTCTTCCTCCTCCACCGTCTTCATTTCTTTTCCCTTTCTCAATCTCTCCTCTCTCTCTAATAGAACAGTAGTGTGTTCTAGAAAAAGGGTAGTTTATCAAAGAATATGTCTCTCCTATTCAACTTAGAGTTCACCTTGAAAGAAGCTGGTAGAGTAATGCTTTCTGTTTGGCACATGTGTGGATTTGATCTAATACAAAGCAGCAGAAAGTTAGAGGGTGGAACAACTTACAGACCCTGATGGTCATCAAAGACACATGCAGGTAGAGTGCACAACATTAATGCCATCTGCTGGGAGAAACGAAAACATAGCTAACTGATATGAAGACAGTTTCATAGAAATACTTCTTTTACCCTCAGTTTCTGAAATGACTCCCTACAGGGTTTCATTTTGCTTTGGTTTTGGGGTTTTGTTTGTTTGTTTGTTTGTTTGTTTTTTTAAGCCCCATAGAATTACAGCTATATTTTAGTTTTTCACTGATTCATACAAATACCAATTGTGTAAAAGCTATTTATTGTTCTTGATTGCTTTCTTTTCTGGGAATGCAGTGCAATTCTACAATATGTTCCCCAGGGGAACCCAAGGGAGTTGGTTACTCAGTCAGTCTCAAGGAACAGCAAGTGTCAGAAGGCAGTGAATGGGAAGCTGGCAGGGCAGGTTCAGTGACAGTAACCACGGTCAGCCACAGTCCAGTGATTGCCAGACTAGCTCATACTGATAAAGCCCATCTAAGACCAGATCAAGAGATCAAGACATCAGGGCAAGATCAAAATCAGCCAGGTACCAGGCTGGGCACAGGCATAGCTATGACATAGATCAGTCCAAACTTAAACTCAATTCTTGAGTCAGTGGCTGGGGAAACAAACGTAGCTGTTTCCAGAGTCTGGTTCAAGTTTATAGAACTGTATCACATCAGAGCAGGCCTAGAGCACAGGCAGCTGCATCCCTGAGGTAGGGGGAGGAGGTCTCAGAGGAGAATTACTGAGAGGAATGGTACAGCTGATCATGGCAATTAGGAACTGTTGGTTCATGCAGAGCAACCAGGGTACTGTTTCTCATCCAGTACTTCAGAAAAATATTGAGGCACAGTTTAGCTTTACATCTCTGTTTTTAGGAAGGATCGGAGGAGGAGATACTTTGAGGAATACAGGAATACAGGATACAACAGAAATTATGCAAGTTCCATTCCAAAGAAACAGGTTTCACATGGAACCAGGCTAGGTTAAATTAGGGAAAAGGCAAATCAGTGCTGCTTTGTTTGGGGTCCTGGAGTAGTGATCTGTTTCACAAGTGGCCTATGCTTTGTAAGACCAGGTAATCCCAAACTTGCTTATGAAAGAGATAGGTAACTAGCTGAGTTTGTTATCTGGGATTTGGATATGCAGAGCAAGAAAATATCCTGTTGTTCAATTCAGAAGATCAACAAAGGACTTTTCTGCAAACAGTACCTATATTTTGAAAGATGGAACTGCTTCATATAGGGAAAAATTTTTATGAGGAGGTTCAGTTCTAATTAGATTGATTATATATATAGATGCGTGGTCATACTGTTTCAGACAATTTCCATAGGAAATGAAAAGTAAGCCTGGAGCCAGAGTCAAGCAGAAATAACATATCTCTGCTTAAGTGTTTTCAACGAAGTTGCATCTTTTCTCTTAAAATATTTGTAAATATTTAAGTAATATGTGACCCATGTTAGTATACATAAGTTTGTATTTTCTAAGGTTTACCGCTGTTAATACTATAAGTGTACTAACCTCAGATGTATGATAAATACACATTTGCTGATGTTTAGGGAGTTTTAAAAAGCACGTTTCTTTATGTCTTAAGGTTTCTGGTGTAGCAAACGCTACTGACCTTGTTTTGTGATACTTCTGTAACTAACATTATCAGTAATGTGTTGCTTTCTTTTACTAAATAAGAACCAATATACATGGTTGAATTAAAACAGCCTGATTCCAACCAAGAAGCTGCAAACACTCTAGTTAGTGACTTGGTAAAATGGAGGAAGTGAAATCTGTTGTACATTAGTATTAGAGATCCTCTAATTTAGGGGGGTGGTTTAATTATTTGCAGTTTTATATTGTTATTGGTTTAGTTTGACTGACAGATTTTGTAGAAGTTTATTATTAACTGGTCAGCTGTTCCTCCAGTTAATTCAGTGAAGAAATACAATGAATGAAAAGCAAAGTACAGATGAAAGTTGATCATATTGTCAAGCTGTTACACTTCCAGTCAAGAGATCTTGAGCTGCTTACATAGTTCTGTCATGTAATATTTGTAACCTCCAGGAAATTTGCAGAAAGCAGTTTCATAGGAAATATTTCATAGATACTCAATCTGCTGAACACTTATTCTGCTGAAATACACAGATCAAGGCATACAGGGAGGCAGAAGAGGAAAACCGCTTAGATCTGTCTCTGTAGGTTGGAGGCCTTGCAGTTCCCCAGTTCTCTGATTCCAACCTATATCTTCTGGCTTCACAGGAAAGCTCAGCTATAGTTAGTTAAGAAGCTGGTTTTCCATAATAAAACCCCCAACTTTTGTAACTTAAAAAGATCCCTCAGCTGGTGTGTATGACATCAAGCTCTTTCATAGCAGCAAAAAAGAAACCAGTAAGCTTGACACCCTCATTGGTATGTATCAACATGCATTATGCTGACACCATATAATACGCAGTAATTTAATTAGTATTCATATGGGTAAATATGTGTGGAGAAGAATTCTTACATCAGTTTATAGAAAGAGAAATTATGCTTCACAGAACTTACAGGGTTCTTTCAGGGCACTGCTAAGCCTATGACCGTTGATACACTCTGCTTGGGTAACTCAAAAGCATTTGGACAAAATTCCTTGACAAAATGCCATTAAGAACTTAGGCAGCCATGGAATGATAGCTCCCTGTGTAGAATAACTGCTTTAGCTTATCAGGGTCCCAGCTGCACTAGCAGCTATATAGACGCACTGGGGACCCCCATTCACACAGCCTCTGCCGGGGCTAGGAGCTCCATGAAGGCTCAGCCGTAGGAACTCAGAGCTGTATCGTTGTGCCCTTTCCCCTCCAGACCTGGCTTTCTTCTTGTTTGTCCCAGGGGGACTGTTGACCTACACTGTAGATACCCTTGTCATCATTGGTTGATGACATAGAAGGAGGCAGAAGAGGTCCAGGACATGACCTTGACTTGCTGGGGGTTAGGAATGTGGTATTGTGCCTTGGTCAGCCAGGGCAATGTCCTGCCTCTGCTTCTCCTCCTCCCACTAGCAGCAGCCACATTCTTTCTGCTCCCAACAGGAAAGCAGTGGAGAGGAGTAAATGGTCCATTGTGTAGGGCAGCTGTCAGTGGCAATCCTCTTGAACAATTGAACAGTTACCACTTGGGAATGAGATAGTGAGAGGAATGTCAGCTTGGCATTCAGTAGTCAAAAAAAAAATTGAATGTTAAGAATTATCAGGAGTGAAATAATGAATAAAATACAAAACTTCCTTCTGGTTCTGTGCAAGCTAAGTGCGTGCTTGGAACCATTGTGATGTGCAACATTGGTCTCTGTCTAAGAAAGAAGATATTAAAACCTCAAAATACTTCAGAGAGAGTCAGCAAAGATGATCAAAAGTATGAAGCCACTTGTCTACAAGAAGCAATAAACAACCTAAGATTTCTTCAGCTGGGAAAAGTAACTCAGAGATGGTACAATTACAGGCAGAAGAGAAAACAGTCATTCCCCATCTCTTCCAAAACACTTCCTC
The DNA here is from genome assembly GCA_002631895.1 of Agapornis roseicollis. Classification (NCBI taxonomy): domain Eukaryota; kingdom Metazoa; phylum Chordata; class Aves; order Psittaciformes; family Psittacidae; genus Agapornis; species Agapornis roseicollis. Next base: position 17,567 of record NDXB01001110.1, on the reverse strand, counting down.
AATGAAGGACAAGTTCAAAACAAGCAAAAGGAAGTCCATCCTCACACAACTTAGAACTGAGCTGGGAAGTTCTGTCAAGTTTTCTGATGATAAAGACACACATGGTCAAAAAGAAACTGCTGGAAGTCAAAAGGAAAAATCCACCAAAAGTTATCAAACAATTTCCAAAAAGCTACAGAATGCCAAGAGATGGATCTGGGAGAAATGTTAGTGTGTGTTTCCTCCAAGCTTCACCTTTTTCTTAGTGTCCATTTCTGTCTATAGCTGGCCATCTTCAGACAAATGATGTCCCTTTTGGTACGATCTCTGTTTCATAAACATGACACATATACTTTTCTTAATTTTGGAAAGTACAATTTTTACAGGTTGTTTTAAAGAAATATATTTCCAGCACCTTAGGTAGAGTTTGTTCTTCCTTGTTTATACTTGGGGTGAATTTATTTGTCATCCATTTTCAGCTGATAATTCTTGTTCGCTGTCTCATTTTAATGAGAGATTAATAATAGAATACCCTTTCAAAGTCATGCAGTAGTTTGAACAAGATCATTACTGGGAAATAGGCAGGACTGGTTTAGGAAAATGGCAAGAAATGTAATCCAAGGCACAGTGCATCTGTTAAAGACAGGCTCTTTCTCCCTGTCCATATCATTAGTCACCCAGCTCTAATGTTTAGCCATAATTATCATACTAATTTGAGCATTTTCTCTTACTGTGGAAATAGACAATGGCTACTATTTATGGCTTCTGATTGTTAATTTAAAATGGAACAGTTTTTTGTTTGTGGATAATCAAGAATTCACAAATAAAGAGTTTCATCAAAAGTGTTTGCTTTGGAAAGATGGGGTTTGGTTTTCTTCATTTATTTTTGTCAAATGTTTAGAAAAATTGTATTGAAAAGCATAAAAAAAAATAGAATACAAATGGCAAACTTCTCAAATTATTTTTCGCTCCCCCAAGCATGAACCAGGAACATTTTAATTGGTGTTTGGCTGCTATTTTTCAAGACCAGAAAGGGCAAAATGATGTCCTGCTGAAAGCATTTAACAAGATAGCTCTGTTCGGTTCGTGTATTCTAGCACAGAAGGGATCAACAGAGTAGGCAAGGCAGGAAACTATTTTAAACAAACCTAAAATAAAAGCTAAATTAATTGCATAGATATTATCTTCCACAACTTTTAAACATGTTTGCTTTACATCTTTCCTTTACATACTCAGTTGAAGTCTACCTCAACAGGATTCTGGCTGGAAGACAGCACAGATGAACAGTACATTGATGAGAAACTGTAGTGTAAAGGGAACAAAAATAATGCTCTATGAATTTGCATGCAGTGAATGAGAGTTAGAATGAGTCTCAATGTGGTGACAATTAATCCCCCACACAAGACTTTCATTTAATACTAAAATGTCGTATACAGATGCAAACAGAGATGGGCTGAATGAAGCTTCAGGAGTAATTCGCTGGTGTAGCACTGCTGATAGTCAACACACAAGTCTGTGCTTGCAGCCTGGAACAGGCAAGCTGCTTGGGACACACTGACTTCCACATTGGTCTCTTTTTACAGGCAGATTGGAAAACATTGGTTTATTGAAGCTGCCAAAATACAAAACCTTCACTTTTTTTAGTAGTGCCATATCAAACTCTTTCTGTGTTATAGAATCTGGTTAATATAGAGTGTATGCAGAATAAACTTGAGAATACTTCACTGCAGGGCCTTATATAGTTCTGTATTAGTCTAGTTCTTAACTAGTGTAAGTCAGCTTGTGTTGAGTGGACTACCTAGCTCTCAGGGCTGTGTACAGCATGTACAGTCAGGCTTCTGTTTTGGAGAAAACACAGAAGCACAGTAGCATATAAGAAAACTCATTGCTATAAGTGGGGGACAGGGGAGGAGGTGGAATGGCAAAAGGGCCAGTTCTTGTGCTCTGTTTTTCTGTATTGTGCTTTCTGAAAATCTAGTATTTTCTGAAGGGGAGGAGAAGGGAATTTACCACTTCCATGACTTTTTCAAAATTATTTTAATATTATTAGTAAACATGCCTTTGGTTGATATAGTGCACATTTGAAATCATCTGTATTTAAAACCAACTAATGTCATTATAATAAGTCATTTAATTCTGGGAGGATCACTGTGGTTAAGCATTTGTTTTCAGTTCAGAGTAACCTCTGAAAGAACAGTGCCTTCAGTTGTTTTTCCACAGGTGTATTTTAAACCAGCTCCCCAGTTCTGCTGGCACAGAGTTAAATATTTAAGCATCATTGCACAATATGGGGGGGGGTGCACATACAGTGCATAGCCTTGCTTTGTTAGGAGCACTTGGGTACTTCTATTACCCTTGAACAACATGCAGTACATTCAACATCAGTTTTATTCCCCTTTTAATTTAAAAAGGAAAATTTATGTTCCCATAGGTATGACTCACTTTTCATATGAAGTATTGTATTTTTGTGATTTATTGAGATATTAACATGTAAATTGTGATGTTAAACAATACTTGGAATAGCTCTAAAAGTGTAGTGGGAATCATGATTTTATAAGAAGAAAATTAGTTATGTAGGTAACATTATTGTATAATTTCCCATAGGATCTCTACATCAGGCAAAATTCTATTACATTCCAAAACAAAGTTGCTTGCACTCACTTTAAAGTACTGCTGAATACAACAATATCATAAGGCTGCTCACAGTACAAGCAAAAATATCTGTTAATGGTACCATGAATAGCTATGAACTGTGGTACTCAAATGGTTTTACCAGCAAAGCATTGCTTCCTAATTTATTTTTATAGCAAATGGATGCCTCATTTTTCATGGTTTGGTAGTTTGCATTCAAATGTACTAATAACTTCCAAGGCAATCACTTCTACACAGCATGTTTTATTTGAAAACATAAGATGCAAGAGCTAATGGTGTGTTGGTGGGTATTTTTTTCCATCAGCAGTTTTCTATGAATCCTTATGTTATTTCCCTTCCTTATTTTTTATTTTTTTTAAGATTGGTTCAGGAAAAGAAATGAACTACATAAAAGTATGCTTCCAGTAAGGACATAGCCTATGTAATTGCACTGGATTTGTTGTTCAATATGCTACAGCTGAACCGGGTATTTTACAGTTGCACTCATTCCTAGAGGCATAATCAAAGACTAGAAGGGAATACCAGTGGTTTCAGTTGCCAGACAGCAAAATGCAAAAGCCTGTAAAGGCTTCCACAGAAATCAGTTGAGGAGGTAAGGGAGACAGTAAAGATTAATTAAACTCTGCCTACAATGCTTTTGTCAAGCTTGTGGTTGTTAGTAATGTAACTGATTCTAAAGCCAGGTTTTTATGATGACACGATTAGCAGTCAGTAGCTACCTTCATGAGCTTGTCAGGCACCTTGTGATTTATTGCCACATAATCCTTTTAAAACATCAGTGTGTGGCTGGGTAGATGGGGACACTGTGGTGTTGGCTGGCTAGACTGTTGGCATGCTTGGTTTGACTGTGATAAGAGAACCAGAGTTCATTGATTCCAGTGTTGTGGCTCTTTATCTGTGTGCTTCACACTGCTGCCAGCTCTTTTTAATCAAGTCCAGTTTCCTTTAAAATGATGCTACTAACCACTGTAGTGTTTATGGCTGCAGTCATAAATATCAGTGCCACCCTTCTCTTCTGAGGGCAGATGAAATCTACTGAGTGTCTAATAAGAAAAATCCATCGTATTGGTCATATTATGGTGATGTGAGGCCTGTGGTGATTTGGTTTTGAAAAGACATTAGAAAAAACTTAACTGGGAATCTCATGATAAAATGTTAATCAAAATTAAATTAATCTTATTAAAACAAGAGTATAACTGTATTTTTAAAGAAGCTCATTTAAGTCTTTCATAGGTATGCTGATTAGTTTGATTTGGGGATATTTCTTAATTGAGATTTCTCTATGTCTTTTCCAAGCATAGTTTCAAATTTCCTCATCTTGTTGCTCTCACAAAGTAGTCTCATGAAATTCAATTCCTGAATTGCAAGTACACCTAACTAGCAAATGGGATCATGCAGAGCTATGCTATTGCTGTCCCCAAAGGGACTCATAACTCTCCATAGGGAGCTATTAGGTAGAGCATTTTCATTGACAAGTGCCACTTCTCCATGTGTGAGCCCAATGAGTGTTCACCCTTTGAATCTGTAAGATATTATATCCCACTCTGGTGGCCTTGTACAGTCCCTACTTGAAAACTGCATTCAGTATTACATTTTAATACTAATACTTGCTACAACCAGCCTGTGGATTTATCCTGGATGAAAGAAAGTTTTTACTCTTTCACCACCTTTTCTCCATCTTAGACTTTACTGTACTTTTTGTAGTCATTTCCACAGGAGTCTTCACGTGAGGCCTTCCCGTAGCAGTGAAGCTTTGGTGCTTTGAAAGCATCTGTTTCTATCAGTCTTGGAGGAGAGAATTAAAAAAAGAAAGGAAAAAAAAAAAAGCATTCCTGACAAAATCTTTCTCACCAGATATGTGAAACACTCAGCTTTTTGGAATTGCACTTAACTGAAGGTGTTTCAATTAGGTCATCAAAGCTCTTTTTCAACAAAGCTGACTACTGCTTCACTCAGAGCTGTAGCTCTATTATGATTTAGTGTAGCTTCAGGAAAGCTGCTGTCTTTCCTTCCCTTACATTCTGTAAATCAAAATAACAATCACCTCAAGCTTCTGACTAGCATCGGCTGTGCAAAGCAAAGCCTTTTTCAAGATACAGTTCTTCTATAAGAATCCAATTCTTGTAGGCCATCATAGAATCATAGAATAGTTAGGGTTGGAAGGGACCTTAATATCATCCAGTTCCAACCCACCTGCCATAACCAGGGTCACCTCACACTAAACCATGTCACTCAATGCTTCATCCAATCTGGCCTTGAACACTGCCAGCGATGGAGCACTCACAACCTCCCTGGGCAGCCCATTTCAGTGCCTCACCACCCTCACAGGAAAGAATTTCTTTCTTATATCCAATCTAAACCTCTCCTGTTTCAGTTTCAACCCGTTACCCCTTGTCCTGTCACTACAGTCCCTAATGAACAGTCCCTCCCCAGCATCCCTAGAGGCCCCCTTCAGATACTGGAAGGCTGCAATGAGGTCTCCACGCAGCCTTCTCTTCTCCAGGCTGAACAGCCCCAACTTTCCCAGCCTGTCTTCATATGGGAGATGCTCCAGTCCCCTGATCATCCTCGTGGCCTCCTCTGAACTTGTTCCAACAGCTCCATGTCCTTTTGATGTTGAGGACACCAGAACTGCACACAGTGCTCCAGGTGAGGTCTCACAAGAGCAGAGTAGAGGGGCAGGATCACCTCCTCGGACCTGCTGGTCACAATTCTTTGGATGCAGCCCCGGATACGATTGCCTTTCTGGGCTGCAAGCGCACACTGTCGACTCATGTTCATTTTCTCATCAAGTTTGAGATTCCTCAGATGAATGCCAAGAAGCTTGGCAGCTAAATAACTGTTTACTCTCTCAATCTCCCTTTTCACTAGCATCATCATTTCGTAATTGTCATCAAATGCAGCCTGTTAGCTCTTAGATCCATTTTGACAGAAAATACAGTTCTGAAATACATGATGGTGATATATTGTGTTAATAAGGCATTTCTTAATGTGATTCTGACTATATGATATACTATAATTAACTAGGCTTATAAGAAGGGGTATTTTTAGCGTAATAGTAGTAACAAAAAGCTGGTCCTGCAAAACTTCAGTGGCCAAATCAAATCTTCCTTGCACGCCTCTATGGACAGAGGCTCTTTTCTGTTTAATTTTTTGCCAGAGCAAGACCATAAAGGAAGCTTGCAAATAAAATCACTATGAAGGTGTATTTGGTAGACACGCTTTGCATGGTGCACCCCTTCAGCCACAACCGCTAAACAGTGCTGACACTGATTTGTCACTTCTGAAGTCTAGAGCGCGATAAATACAGAAGCGATCACACTGTAGGGGGTATTGATCAGATCTAGTTAGTGGTTGGTGACAGTATGCTAGTGAAACCAATCGGACAGATTACTTTGTGCTCACTGGCAAGTAAAGCTCAACTCAAGATGTGATCAATCCACCAATATGTAGTGACAGAATAATACATTGAAACAGATTATCCTTGAGCTACACTAGAATAGGCTAAATCCTTGTCCTTGGGTGAGTTTATTTTACAGAAATAAAGTTGATGCATGACTTCTTTGTTAAAATCCTTTTAAACACCATGGTTTTCATCAACATCTTCCTTGCCAGAACGGCTTTATGTTTTTCATCCTGTGCTATGCTGAATGTTGCCCACACAAATGTAAACAACAGTAATTTCTTGAGCAGTGAGTTGCAAATTAACTGTAGCCATTTCCTATGAAACCCTCCTTGAATTGCAGTCTGCATCCAAAATGATGCTTGCTCTCTGGTGATGCCAGAAGTAGAAGGGTATGTCAGTTCTGCCAGTCTGTTTGTCTACAACAGATTTGTTGCCTGTTAGGATATGCAATTTAAGGGTGCCATGCTTTGTCTTTTTTTACACTTGCCTGGGGAAATACCACTATCTGTAATGAACTGTGTAAAACAGAAGATAAAATTGTGGATTGCAGATTCAGTGAGTAAAGCCTAACCTTTTAGAAGGCAGAAGTATGATCTGTTGTATGCATTAGGATGGCAAATGTTAATGAGACACCAGCTGGTGATTGCTTTCTCATGTCATAGAAGAATTACTCTGTGTAACCTGTTGCTGCCCATTGGCTGGTTTACTTCAGAATATGCTTGACAAATATATCAGTAGTCCGTTTTTTTATTGAGCTACCACAAAGAGGAGTGGTGTGTGGCATGCTGCAACCTCATGCTGCTAGGATGCAGTGTCTTCTGCTGGTGAGTTTGTGCAGTGGTCTTACCAGAGCACAGGCATGTGGGATGTGAAGAGCAACCCCATCCTCAGCTTCACTGCAGGGAGCACTGGCTTGGGACTAATGGTCTTCATTACCGGTACCAGCCATCCTTCTAAGAATTGCTCTGGTGTTTCTCCTGATGGCTTTCCTTCCATGTTTCTTTCATGCCAATCTCACTATTTCTGTTACAAAACTCTACATCCTCACTCTGCACTGACTGCCTAATCCTTTTCATAAGCAGAATGTTCTGGTCACTGTGCTACATATGCAGTTTTTCTTACTATCAGTTTTAAATGAGCAAAATTAAGTTTAAGGAAGCCTCCAAAAAAATTAACCATACTCTTTTGCAAATATTAAATGCAATAAGACTATTTTATTACTCTTGCACACTTAAAAATCACATTCCTACTTTTACATCCTACAGGAAATCAAAATCTTCCTCTCGATACATATTCAGAGTTGATTTAGAGTAGCATTTGCCTGAAAAGAGGCACTGCAGAGCCCCATTAGAACTGCCCTTTTGGGCTGGGCTCCAGGTGAGATAGCAAGGGAGCTGTGAGCTCTGGTCTTCAGCCTCTTCCCCTGCAACATTCAGGGCTACCTCTCTGCTATGCTATCATCCAAACTTTCATACCTAGTTAGGCTGTAACAGAATTCTGATGTGAGGCTTAGTTTGTAAAAGAAAAAACTTGTACAAGTTCATAAAATATTTACATATAGTAAAATATATATTAATGTATGTAATGGAGAAAACCTCTTGAAGGAAACTGTGTTTCTAGCATGCTGGAATTAATGCAGCAGTTTTTGCTTGCTAACCGCAGATCTATCACTTTGTTCTGTTAGGCTCTTGGATGGTAGGAGGAGAGATACTAGCTTTATAGGGTACAAAAGACACCCAGGCTGCAGGAACTGTATGTCTTAGAGAGCATTAAATCTCAGGAGTGTTCTAAATGAAGGATTTAATGCTGTAGTGATGACTAGAAATGCTGACTTTCCGTTAGTTGTGATACATATATAAATAAGTTAATCAAACCAAAACAATAAGCCAGAACCATATAATACTATTTACACTAGAAAAACAAATACACAGACTGCCTTTGTTAATGCTTGAAGTTTTATTTTTTATTATTTTTTTAGTATTTGAAATATTTGAAAAAAAACAGCACTAGAAAAGTTGTGTTTTTGTAGAAGAGCTATTTTTTTGTTATCAGAGTCTATATTAAAGAACCATGGCAAAACGATCATTTCAAATTGCAGCTGCAGACGATTTACAGAATTTGGTACCCTTAGGTCTGAGTCAAGCTACAAAAGGTAGTTTTGTGGAAAAACCTGGGATAAGTTTTAAGTGTTTTATTCCTTGACTCCTCCAGCTGACTTAACAGCTGAGGCTTCAACCAATACTGTACTATTGTAGTGAAAGCCTTGTTGTTTGCCTCTGTCTGGTACATAATTCATCACTAGCTTCTAACGCAGTTTTAAGAGCTGCAAGTGCCTTCCTTAACCATGCCATGTCGCTTGTTATGGAGCTGAAGTAGGACACTGGGTGAAGCAGGCTGTGCTAGAATTTCTGGCTGTGCCATGTGCATCTTAATGAGTCCCCATCAACTGCTCATTTGTTTCACTTTCTGACATAGTTATTAGCTACCTGTAGCTGGGCAGGCAGCCTAGAAAGTGATGCTGTGCTCTGGGGGGTTTTCTCCCATTAGAAACAAAAGACTAGCATGGATCTTCCTTTCTCTGCTTTAAATGTTTTGGGTTTGGTTTGTTGTTTTTCTTTGAGTCTTAAAAGCTGACACAGTTTGCATGGGATAACAGTGGCCTTATCTTAAAATGCTTTCAGACATTTAAAACAAAAAATAATTCCTATTGAGAGTTTAACTTTACTCATAACTATCAGGATGCAAAATAACAACTTGATGCATTTTTATAAGTTCAGCCTAATTTTTCACATGGTTGCATACACTGGCAAATGCACATCACTTGTGATAGCTCTTAATCACGATTGTATAGCCTTAGCTTGTGCTTTATTGGAACCTAACATTCACATAAATCAGTACTTTTTTTACTACATATCCTTGAAGACTTGCACATCCCTTGTTCCAGGTCTTCAGGGCAGAGAATAGGGGCTTGGTGGAAAACTTCAGCAGCCCATAGACATGTTGTTTCTGCATAAGTGAGTGTGCGACAGAAGCATAGCACAAGCAAACGTTTTGCTCTGCCACTGGAGGGTACTTAGCTATTTCAAATTGAAACACTTGGATCAACTTAAGGTCTAGGATTTCTGCTTGTGTTTAGGTTGTGTAATAATGTCCATATGAAGTTCCTAGGATTTTTTCCCAAGAATATTGAAGTCACAAAATTCTTACTACAAGTTGACTACACTTGTATGTGTGTATGTATAGACACAGGTGTTTAAAAAAATAAATTAATGACATGGATACATGGAAGAAAAAGTCCTGAAAAGCCTTTGGAAACCCACAAGATCCTGAAGCTACAGAACTTCCAATGAGAATTGTTTATTGTAAATGTTAATGTGAAAACAAGAAGAAAAGCCAAGTGTGTGCAATGCTTTCAGGGGCCTACCCTTAACGTCTAAGCAAATCACAGGAGGGAACTGTGTAATTTCATCAAGGGTCATAAATCACATAAGAGTGCACTGATGGAGACGCTACCATAGCTTTTAGCATCTGCGGGCATAATAGGGAAGGTATTGTCATGCCAAAATTATCCCTACCTGCTTTCACCTCTGGGGCTTTGTGGACCTTCAAAGCTGAAGCTCCCTTAGTCAAGCATTTCTTCTCTTTATGTTTCCCTTTCTCTTCTAATAAAGCCGCATCTGCAAAATTGTAATATCTCTGTTTAATGCAGCCATTTTTGACACAGAACATGGGCACGTCTGTGAAAACAAAACTTCTTTTCCTAAGCAAAAAGCTTAATGTGGGATATAGCTTTGCATCCATTTTAAAATAAATTTTTGTTTAAACAAAATAGGAAGTATTAAATAGATTTTTATTTAGCGTAAGTGTTGTGCTAAGATCAGAGAGAAAAATCTCTTTCAGCAAAAAATACCATTCTCTACTTCTTCTCATATTCACATGAAAAATTTTAGGCATTTTAAGTTTCTGAAAGTTCTCCAAATAATATAAAGCAAAATATTTAATACTTTTAGAACATTCTGAATATGCTATTATTAAGAGTTCCAGAATAGTAAGAGCAATACTAACTCTACAGCCCTATGCATGGCATATTATTGAACATTCCCTGAGTCATTTTTTATACATGCCCTATTTCATTCTTATTCATTTTGTACATCTGAAATAATTGGCCATCAGTTGTGCATGTGGTCAGACAGTTAGAAAGAGGAAAGGACACTTCTCTGATGTCTTATTTTTAAAATAAAAATACAAAGTGTGAAAACTTTACAACACTTCTTAACGTGCAATTGTTCATTGTTCCTGAGTCTGTGATTAACAAATTGCAGTGATTCTTATGGAAATTCTGTATGTAATACATGGCAATCGCCATCGAAATTAAGGACAACAGTTGTCAGCATTTTCAAATATCAGACTTTTGACTTTATTAAATCATACTTTCTGAAAGAGATGACTAACTCACTTCCGAAGCACTCTGTGCTTTATATTCCACCTCATGTCTAGAAGACATTTTTATGCTTGCTGAGTCACAACTCTGATTGAAATCAGTAGAAGAAAGTCTGTGAAACAATTTATTACTGCTTCATAAGTGAACTTGTTGGGAGATTGGACTTCTTTCCAGGTGATACTGAATAATGGAACTATAGTCAGGCAGGCTGGGATTTTTTCACATAATACAACAGAACTACATTTTTAATGTGCACAGAATACGAGCCATTTTCTGAAGATAGAATCTAAAAGCAGAAAATTAAAATTATAAATAAATCCATCCAACTAAATCCAAATGCAATTTAAAGTGAAAAGATGTGCCAAAATTTTTATGAAGAGTGCTGCTAAATATCTGAGAGTTCAGTATCAAAGAATCACAGAAGAGTGTCTCTCACTCATGAAGAAAAATGCATTCCTTTCTTGAATGATTCATGAGGGTTTTTTTCTTGAATAATAGGTGTTATTCAAAGAGCTTTGGACTGATTTGTTCTTTGATGGGGGCTGAGGAACAGAGTTGGTCTATACTGTGCATAGGTTTTTGTTTAACTTCAGGGGTCAAAAATTGCCAGGCATTGAATATTCAGTGTAGGTATGTCAAAATAAAACACAAACTGCCTTCTTCCTATTTAGTAACGAATGGAAAACAGCTACACTTTCCAAATTTCATTTCTTTAAAGACTGCAGCAGCATAATCATTTGTCATAGTTTAAGCCCAGTGGGTAACTCAGAAACCATGCAGCCATTAGCTCACACACACACACACACACACACACACACAGCCCCTTCTTCCCCCTGCTCCCGGAGTGATGGGGAGAATTGAAAGAATATCTCACGAGTTGAGATGAGAACAGTCCAGTAACTAAGGTATAACAGAAACCACTGCTGCTGCCACCAATAATAATAATGGTAAGGGAAATAACTAGGGAAGAGAATACAACCGCTTACCACCCGCCAACCGATACCCAGCCTGACCTGAGCAGTGATCTAGCCCTTCTGGGTAACTGCCCCCAGTTAATATAATGGGCATGACATGCTGTGGTATGGAATATCTCTTTGGTTAGTTTGGGTCAGATGTCCTTTCTCTGCTTCCTCCCAGCTTCTCCTCCTTCCTGGCAGAGCATGGGACTGAGAAAGTCCTTGGTCAGAGTAAGCATTGCTAAGCAGCAATTAAAAACATGGATGTTATCAGGGCTGTTCCCAGGCTGAAAGTCAAAAACACAGCATTGCACAAGCTACTAAGAAGGAGAAAAATGACTGCTACTGCTGAACTCAGGACACCATTGCTTTGAAGTAAATGCACAGTTACTATTGCCACTGCCTTTCTCACCACTTTGAATTTCTCTGAAATTTAAACAGCAAAATAATCCTGGGATAGACTATAGGACTAGACATAAACTAATTATTATCATTTTCCTAATTCCCACATAGAAGGATAGTCTACCATGAAACAACAGGCTGAAGGTCATGGAATAGTGTCTAAAAGGCAGCAGCAGTGCTGGAGGTGGCAAATTGCTTTTGTAGGTGTGATCATTATTTCATTATTTTGCATGTTTCAAAAAATGCCATTTTCTCTTCCAACAGAACCATTTGTAAAAAAGATCTTTTTACCAATATGAAAACAGGAAAAAAAACCCTATATTTTAGAATTCTTAAGTCTGGTGTAAAACACGACTGACAGTGGCGACAGTTTGATTGCTATGACTGGAAACTGTAGATTACCCATCATGAACAAGGACACATGAATCATTGCAAATGCCAGAATGAAATTTAAATTCAATATCTCTCAGGCTGTCTAGGACAACAGTGTGACTGTGTATTTGCTATAGCAGCACAGTCAATGGACACAAGTCAGTATTTTTGTCTTTGACAACAGTCTTCATTGTTAGCCTAATTCTTATAATTTGTATTCTACACAGAGTCAGGAATGTAAATAGCCTTAAACTTAAGCAGCGCTTAATATCTAATCCTGATTGTTCTACACAGCCCAGGCCTTGTAAACTCGACAGTTTCATGGGGGGAAATCTAGCTGAGGCACTAGATAACTTTACACAGATGAAGCTTCTTCTTTAATTAAACTATCTCTAAAATACAAATCACTTTGTAAGAGCTGAAAGACTGTTGTAGACACACCAGAATATAAACTGGATAACTCCTATCTCCCCACTAGTATGTCTAGCTGCCTTTTATACTTCTTCTACTTAATTTCCCAATAAGCACTGAAAATGCATATTCAGTGCAGCAATTTATCCTCCATGCTTCAGTACAGTGCTGTCTTAATTTAATTAACACTTCACCACCCTCCAGCAGGGCCATCCCTTTCCTTATGACTGTTAAAGCAGCAGTGGGATTGTGCTTGCTCACTTCAAAACTTGGTACTGCCAAGCGGGTTACGTAAAGGTGAAAGTTGTTTCCATCACAAAGTTCTCATTTACAGAATCTAAGATTGGAAACAGCTCGTCCTCACACTGGCAACAGCTCTATGGGCTGATGCTTCTCTGTGCAATCTCTTTGGCTTTTAAACAAGTGGCACAAAAGTCTAAGATGTAGTATGGCTCTTAATATAGCAGGAACCAGAACTGGAGAGAAGGGGAAAAGGAAAATTGCCAATTATACTTACATGTTTTGTCTTGCTCTCAGACCACTAATGACTCTCCTGCACACTAAACCAGAATCAACTGATATATTTAGAGCCTTTTTTCTGTTAATAGTTTTTCACATCCTGGCTACAGAAAGAGAGCCTAGTGTTCAGTCAGGCCCTAGATGTAGATCCTCAGTGTTGTAACCTTCCTTGCTCTACAGTGTTTGTGTATCTTCCAATAATGAATTTGTAAATAATAAAGGTCCATCTGTGTGCATACGTCTTTAAAGCAATTGCATACTAATTCTTACTAACTTTTCATAATTGTATTAATAGCTTACTTTAACAGTCTACCTTCAAGAATAGTGGAAAGGCAGTAACCATATTATGTCTCTTTACAAGTTTTAAGGTGATAATTTGCTTCAGATCATGCTCTGGGTGCTATGTTTCAATCGATTCTGCCTCAACTGCAAGATACTAGGGTTTAAGTGTAATTCTAAGTAATTCTCAACACTTGTTTTTATTTTAAGGTAAGAAATTATATAAGCTCATTCTTCAATGAGTCCTGCCAATCACCATACATTGAATTTTTATTCTAGAGAAAAGTTCATGATTTTCAGTGTTACTGAGGGTGAGTTTTATTTTTCATCTGAATTTCTTAGTGGTGCTTTCCAGCAGTAAAATTGAATGTGGGAAATGTCAACTATGAGGTCCTAAGAAACTAATTGCTTGGGTCTTGCTGATTGTACTCCAGCTGATCTACAAAAGGAGCAGCCATTGGACTGTTTTCCTTGTCTGCTGTGGACAGGTATGAACTTACTTGTTCTAAGTTCTTTGTTAGCCTTATGTCCTGGCACTAAAATCAGTGTTCATAGGTTTATGTACTGGGAAACATAAGTGGTAGAAAAGGAGTCTCAACATAAGTGCTTGGGACCAATTTCTTTCAGTTCCCTGATGTTGTGTAGCAGCTGAATCTGTAATAGAAATAAATGGGTAAAGCAGATGCTTGATGAAGATTACCGTCATAATCTTCCGATTATAAAGAAAGCTGGTAATATTTTAAGCTAATATAAAATCTCATGTGCAACTCAAAGAATCTATCTAATGTCAACAAAAACTTTCCTATTGATTGGTGTGAATCGGGCACATAAAGAAAAACCTGCAGGTTAGTGAAGGACCACAGCTGTTAGGGTTCCCTTACAGTTAAATCTGCATCATTGGCATGTTTGTCTGGAAAGGACTTCATTTCCTTGAGTTGTGAGATAGCGCTCATGCACAGAGAACCTGGAGTCAGAAGAGATCTAGGATGATCCTTGGTTTGTCTAAACTGACAAACCAAAACCATCAGTGGAGACAACGCAGAGTCAATGTAAACTTCATTGCTTCTTCAAACAAAATTAAAACATTCACAGGAAGGGTGTGAGAATGGTTAGCAGCTTCTTTTCTTCAGACAGCCATGCATCCCAAGCACTTCTTTTAATTTTCCCCTAGAGGCATTTATAAAAAAAAAGGAATGGGCGTTTTTGCTGTAAGAAACAAATGAATTTTATGTTGCTACCTAATACAGCAAATGGCCACATTCATTGAAAAGGAAGCCTTTGCCGTTAAAATACTATGGATATCCAATGTGTTACATAAATGTGTGAAGCCACTTTATTACTTTTTGCACTGCAGATTTCTTCTCAATCTCATCTATGATGGTCAAAAGTCTATAAGCATATGGAAAGACCTCTGCCAGTTCTGCTAGACTATTAGGCTGGATTACAGCCAGTTGCTAGAGGTATCCTGCAAAGCATAGTGCTTTTTATGACAATCAGACTTCAGTTAAAATGTATTTCTGAGAGAAATGCAAATCTGAGACTGTCATCTGTATCTGAATATTTATGCATACAGCTGTTTAATTTCCAAACAATTCTAATTTTGAAACCCAGCTCATTTACTGGAAATATGTTTACAGGGATCAGCTGGAACGTCTATGCAGTGGGGAAAAAATGCTTCTTAAAAATGAACAGTACTTCTGTATTACTGTTTACTGTCTTTGGTTTCAGGACATATATACACTTATGGGACCAGTGGTTTACTTTAAGCTTCTAGAATATCTGGTATTAACTAATGATGTGATAATCAAATATTTATCATAGGAGAGTGTAGTTTCAATCTTTACTAATTGTTGATGTTCAGTGAATTCTTAGACCTCTCTAAAATGCTTATTCTTCATATGCAAGTTTGAATTGTACACTCCTTTTTGATGTAACATTATAAAACATGCTAATTTGACTGGAAAAGGGCAGATTTTGTAGGTCTTACTTTGGTTACAAAACCAAAACAGTCAAAATTTCCAGTATGTTTTTCATTAGCTGAGTAACTTTGCAAGGCAGTAGGTTTGAAGCAAGCTGAGGTCTCCTATAGAGACAAGTACTGCAGACACCTGCCATTCAGTAACTTTGCCCAAACTCTGTTGGGTTGTTATTCTGTTGGCTTGTTAAGGAGGTTGAGTTTGCTGAGGCTGTTTTCTTCATAGAAAGATGCTTCTTCAGTTTTCCAGTTTATTCCTGATCAGTCAGTAATCTTTGCAGTTGAGGTTTTCCCCCACTTTTTTTCCTGTCTGATCATACTAAACTGTGAGATTTGTTTTTCATTCCTAGATTGCATGCTTCTTTCTAATATGGCTTGGCTTTGCTTTTGTTCTGTCTTCATTAATTAACCTACTTTCTTCTCCCCCACTGTCCTGGGTTCAGCAGTAGCAGCCAATTTTTCTCCTTCTTAGTAGTTGGTGCAGCACTGGGTTTTGACTCAACCTGGGAACAAAACTGATAACAGGAATGTTTTTAGTTACTGCTCAAATGTTTTACTCTGACCAAGGACTTTGTGAGCCTCATGCTCTGCCAGGGAGGAGGGGAGGCTGGGAAAGAAGCAGAGACAGGACACCTGACCCAAACTGACCAAAGAGGTATTCCATACCATAGCACATCATGCCCAGGATGCAACTGAGCGTTACCCGGAAGGGCGAATGCTCTGGGGGGTTGGAGGAGGTATTCGGTTGGCGCTCGGTTGGGTTGGGGTGTCGTGAGTTATCTGTTGGTAGTTGGTGAGATGCTGTATTCTCTTCCCTTGTTATTTCCTTTATCATTATTATTATTGGTGGTAGCAGCAGTGATTTGTGTTATACCTTAGTTACTAAACTGTTCTTATCTCAACCTGTGGGAGTTGCATCCTTTTGATTCTCCTCTCCATCCCTCTGGAAGCAGGGGAGGGCAAGATGGGGGCGGGGGGGGGG
>NDXB01001109.1:0-14173 GCA_002631895.1 Agapornis roseicollis | reverse complement strand
TGGCCAGGGAGGTTGTGAGTGCTCCATCCCTGGCAGTGTTCAAGGCCAGGTTGGATGAAGCACAGTTTAGTGTGAGGTGTCTCTGCTTATGGCAGGGGGTTGGAACGGGATGATCTTAAGGTCTTTTCCAACCCTAACAATTCTATGATTCTATGATTCTGGTCCAGCTTTAGAGCTGATAAGTTTCCAGGTACTGATGTCAGCCTCTCTGCTTCCACCACACACCTCCAGAAACCCTTCTGAGGGCCTGCTTTCCACTTAAGGTTTCCACAACAGTGCTCACCCGCTCCAGCATCCTTTAAAATCTCTATGTCTGGTGCAGTAGCAAATCATCACCTATTTATCTGCCTTGTCGGTAGAGAAGCTAAAGATTTGCTCATTGAGGCTCTGGGTTAGACATGTCACTAACGTTATTAAAGTTAAGGGTTTTTTTACTGCATCTCTCAAGATCACAGTGAGGTTAAGAGCCCTTCTGGGCCACTGAATGGGAAAGTAGAGATCAAGCTGCAGAAAATACACAGGTATTATACCCTTCTCATCTGAAAATCTCCTGGCATCTTTACCCAGGCTCAGATCTTTTGGTTCCTTTATTCCATCTTCCTGGGGACCCTGAAAATGGACCCTTCCCCAGGGAAGCATGTTAAGGTGGTATTTTCTGTGGCTGCCATAAAACCATAATGCTAGTGCCAATACCCTCACCCCAGCTCTGTCTCCCAGGACAGCAAAACAGAGATTAAACTCATTATCCCCTATCACTTTATGGAGCAATCTTTTCATTTCTCTGTTAACACACATCTGAGATGTATCAAATGTCAGGCAGGCTCATTCCAAAGGAAATTCCCTGCTCTTTCCTTACAAGGATTTGTGCAAGTAATGCCTTTTCAGTAGTAAAAAGAAGTCCAAACCAAATCAAAAATATCACCATCAGAAAAAAAAACCAAAACAAAAAACATTCCAAAACTCCCACTTTAAGGTTTGATTAAGGACAGAATTTGACTTCTCTTTCAGACCACAACTTTGGTCAGACCTTTCGCAGGCTCTGGAGGGAAGAACTGCGTGTTCCCAGTACTGCTCACACTGGTACAGCTCCATCACCAAGGCCTGGGGTTGTGTACTGAGGAAGGTTTCAAGTGAGAGATGTCTTTTCCTTCCCAAAAGTGACCAGCACATGAACACAGGCATTTCCTGGTAAACTGTTATTCCTTGCATCCAGCCTCTGCTACAGAGGTGGCCTCTGATAGCAGCCTTCCTCCGGAAGCACTACTGCTTTTTGCTCTGCTGCACTAACAGTATGATATTGAAGGGAAACAGAATTAAACAGAGCCGTGATCTATAGTAAATTATTCCTCCTGAGCTGCCAGGGAGATAGCTGCACAGAAGAGACAGGAGCTCTGTTTTGTCAGCAAATCTAACCCATGAAACAGCCCTTCGGTTAAAAGGAACAGGCACAGCAACAACAGGAGGACTTTCAGCTGGCCAGATTGATGCCACTGGTTTCTGTGTCCTCTCTGTCCAGATTTATCACAGGACCAGGCCAGACCATTGCAAATACCTTAAGATCCCAGCCTGTCAGTGCAGGGAGGATGTCAGCAGACCAGACACAGACAAAAAGCCTGAGAACATTCTAGTTCCTCAAAAACTGCTTGTACTTTCAGCTGTTGCTGCTCCTAGAATATGATTTGAAAGCAAAGCTCAGACCCAGGACTTGGTGCCATAGCTGCTTTATTCCGACAGACACCACAGCAGTGAGGACTTTGAGCTTGCCCTCCCTACACCACAGGCCCAGCTCTGTTAACCTCACCAGCAGTGCAAACACTGGTGTAGAAAGGACCAGAGTGACCGTGCTAACCTGCCTGGGCTGTGCTCTCTGCACCGCTACAGCTCTGCTGACCGGCAGCAAGAAGCCTCCACTGCACAGGGTCCAGGCATTTTCTCCACTTCCAAGCTGAGCAAAGGGTTGGCTCTTGCAAGCTATTTCACAGAATCATAGAATAGTTACGGTTGGAAGGGACCTTAAGATCATCCCGTTCCAACCCCCCTGCCATAAGCAGAGACACCTCACACTAAACCATGCCACCCAGGGCTTAATCCAACCTGGCCTTGAACACTGCCAGGGATGGAGCACTCACAACCTCCCTGGCCAACCCATTCCAGCATCTCATCACCCTCACAGGAAAGAATTTCTTCCTTAGATCAAATCTAAACCTCTCCTGTTTAAGTTTGAANTGAGGCATCTCATCACCCTCACAGGAAAGAATTTCTTCCTTAGATCAAATCTAAACCTCTCCTGTTTAAGTTTGAACCCATTGCCCCTTGTCCTATCACTACAGTCCCTAATGTAGAGTCCCTCCCCAGCATCCCTAAAGGCCCCCTTCAGATACTGGAAGGCTGCGTCTTCTGGATGGGGCAATCCATGCAGCACTGCTGGGTTTAGCTATCATCTCACAGGGTAGAGAATGCAGGTAGAAACATCCACTGAGTCACAGCTTCCTCTTGGTTCCAATGATCCATCCTCTCTCTGCTGTAATCCTCAGCTCTCTTTCCACAGCAGCACCGTTCAGGTTGCTCCTGATGCCCGAAAGGACACTGGCCATTTGCCCAGCATGGTGTTCCCAATGACTAGTAGCAGGTTTGCACGTCCATGACTTGCCTAAGGCAATGGCAGCAGTGAAGTGCAGCAGCACGTAACCCACACAGAACTTTCCAAACTTCAACACCGCAGCTCAGCCAGAAGGAAATCTCTCTTGGCTGCTTCTCCCTAAATGCTTATTCCAGCACTGCCTGTCTTAAATACTCCCCAAACTGGGAGAAGAGTATGTGATCCCACTGCCTTCAGGCTTTTCTGATGCTTTGTGCTTTGCAGTATGAACAGGCAAGGCAGTAAAAGGGAACAGCACTTCAGAGATGACACAGTTATACCCCATCAGGTCACAGCACCCAGGAGTTGAGTCTTAGTCAAGGTGCTGTTGAAATGGCAAAAGAGAGAGCACCATCTGCCCCAGAAACCAACATTCACACCCCAGCACACATCCATAACCCAGAGCCCTCTCTGATGTGCTCTGCATCCACTTCATGGTATAGTTCATGGCACATCTTGGGGCCACAGTCTGGAAGGCAGATCACAAAGAACAGGCTGTATAAGAGAGGCAAGAGGGAAGTACAGTTTGGATTCTGACCACTCTCCACCATCATCCACACCCATAATGTATCATAAACACCAATTCCCATACCAGGTGCTGAAGGTCACTGTATGAAGAGCAGTGCTCAAGCTGCTGACCTGGAGTTGCCTTCAGGGTCGGGTACCAGCATCCCAGCTTCCTCCATGGGAAGCAAGCTGGTCCCTTCTGAAAAGGGAAGGAACCTGCAGGAAGTGGGAGGGAGGGAGGAAGCACATTGCTCTCTGCTGCAGACAGTTTTCCCAGAGGCTCCATGTTCCAGCTTCCACCTCCTAAATAAGGAGGTGTTCTCCCTTGGAAACACCACAGTCCGAAGGCCAGGGGACATTTTACAAACAGACCCACACTGTTCAGGAGTTCTAATCGTAGAATGGTTTAGGTTGGAAGGCACTCACAAAGCTCATCTAGTCCATTCCCCTGCAGTGAGCAGGGACATCTTCATCTAGATCAGGTTGCCCAGAGTCATATCCAGCCTGGCCTTGAATGTCTCCAGGGATGGGGCATCCAACACCCCTCTGGGCAACCTGTGCCAGTGTTTTATACCCTCTTTGCAAAGAATTCCTTCCTCACATCCATCTCCCTCTTTCAGTTTAAAACCATTGCTCCTCATTCTATTGCAACAGGCCCTGCTGAAAAGTCTCCCCCCATCTTTCTTACAGGTCCCTTTTAAAAACTGAACGGGTGATCTGGAACTGCAGCATTGCACAGTATATACAGACCTTACAATCACCCTAAACAGGAGAGGGACACGATGACAGATTGGGAATGGTGAAATGGTATTCAGGGGAGTTTCTGCGGCT
Source organism: Agapornis roseicollis (assembly GCA_002631895.1). NCBI lineage: Eukaryota > Metazoa > Chordata > Aves > Psittaciformes > Psittacidae > Agapornis > Agapornis roseicollis. The sequence continues at coordinate 10,197 of NDXB01001109.1, read as the reverse complement.
TTGTCCCTTGTTCAGGGCTGGATGGAGAAGTAACAGCTCAGGCTGTGACACTCGTGAGCACAGAGCTGATGGGCAGACAGGCATCCTTTCCTCCCCAGTTCTGCCTGAACATCCCAGCCCCAGACAAGCTGATCACAGGCACCACAGCAGCAACCCATGGCAACCCCACACACGAGAGCCCAGAGCATCCTCCGAAGGTGGCAGTGGTGGGGCAGGCTCCTTCCCCTGTGTTCTGGGTGCACAGCTGCAGGCAGGGCATTGCAGACCTTTGGGAGGTGTAATAAGAGAGCTCTACAGGTCACACAGCCATCCACACTGAGATGGTCAAACTGCACTTGCTGCCAGCCTGTCCCTTCCCCCTGGCTCGCATGCAGGGCTTTAGGCACGTCATGGATAACAGGTCAGGTCACAGTCACACAACGTGGCCAGGCTGCAGCTGGTTTCCTGACCTATTCTCTCTGCACAGCAGTATCATGATGTTCCCTGCTTCCTTCAGCAACAGGAGCCAGCTCTCCACCAGCACGTGGCAATGGATCTGCCCAAAGGCAGCTTCAGAAACGTCTAACCTCTCCTTTACCTGCCCCAGAGGGTGATCTCAGGCCGCATCAGAGGGCTCATTGGGGCTTCTGCATCCCACACAGTACAGATACCCCAGAGCAAGGCAAACTGTCTGTGAGAGGTGGATGGTTCTGTACAGGGCCAGGCATCCTGAGAAGACACATGCATGACTGAAGCCACTTACATTGATTAACTGAGGATCAGCAAGGGCAGCAGGATAACTTGCTTTCCTCAGTGGTGCAGTGAGAGGGCTCAGGAGACTGGTTTTCTTTCTGGTTTAGCCTGCTCTGCAACTCAAGCCTTCAAACACAACAGGTCTGGAAACAAGAAGCTGCCTGACCCTTCCCCAGTGAGGGGTGAAAGAGGGGAGGAGGTGGACAAAACACTGCTGATGGAAGAGAATGGCTCTGGATGCTAGATACCATGCAGGAGCCCAGCGGTGCTGAGCCCATGGTGTGGCTGTGATGGGGCTGTATCAAGGGCTGTGGCAGGTTGTAGATTTGTCCTGGCTACTCCTTCACCGTGTGCTGTGGAAAGCACAGAGCAGTGATGCTGGCAGTGGCAAGTTGCCATAGCAATCCCCCCAAGCATGCTCCTGCCTCCTTTCTTTGTCTCTGCTCCCCCAACCTTGCTGTCCCCTCCCCACTCCCCTACACGTAAAACCTGCTGCACAACATCCAGATGCCTCAATGTGCTCCTGAAGGGCTGTTCATCACCCTGAGGAAGGAAGGGAGATGAGGTGGAAGCACACTCCCCAAGCCATCATCTCCACATGCTTCTTGGGCAAGGTGCCTACTCTGTACCTGGTGCCTCACACCCCACTGTGTTTGGTCCTAATGCATGACACAGCAGCCAGACTTGAGATGTAGAGGCCCTTCTAGCTGCAATCCCCATTGTGCTGTGGCAGGCAGGGATGCTTCAGCATCACTGACTGTCCCATGCTGCCTCCTCCATGGTGGTGACTCACAGCCCCTGCTCAGCCCAGCACAACACACCTGCCTGCAGGTCAGGAGCTCTTTCCACCTTATCTCAGCACCAGCTTTTGATGGAAATGGGGGTCCCAGACTCTTCTTGCTGCAGCCTGGCAGGCACCTCCTGAGTGTCTGCTCTCCAGTCCCAGCCCATTCCCATTTCAGGTTGGTCTGTTCTGCTGCACCAGACCTCTCTGTGGCTTGAACCAGAGACAGGATCCTGCTTTGCCTCCTGTCCTAAAAGTTGCTGTCTACTGTTGCTATGTGCTGCTAAACAGTTACCTAAACTGGCACGTAAGCAGAGTTCCTCTCCCTTTCACCTTTCCCACATGGGTACAAGATACAAGGAGAAGAAAAAGGACCCTTCTGAACCATGCTCATGTGTGATACATGATATCTTTCAATTAATTAATCCAATGACTTAATAAAATGGTTTAAAACCCCAAAACCTTCTAAAGCTCTGCTTCCCTCTCCCTTCTGTCCTTCCCCAGATCTAGCAGGGCCCATCACATCCAGTTACATCACTTGTGGGTTATAGCAGAGGCTATTGAAGCCTCGGTCCTGATTCAGCATGAGTCACAGAGCTCAGAAGACTGTGCAACTTCCTTCTGATATCATCAACTGTGTCTTACATGGGCTAAAAATAAAGACAGGCCAAAACTGCAGAGCCACATCTTGCCTTGACGTAAAACTTAGCAAAGCTCAGCGCTTAATAAAGCTCCACTTGAGTGAGTGGAACACAGAAAGTGCAGAGGCCAAAAGTCTTGGGTGTACAAACAAGATAGAGGCCAAGAGGCTTCATTCACACTGTGCTGGGCTGGGGAATAGAGGTGGCAGATGCACAGCAGCCAGTCAGCAGTGCAGAGAGGGCTGGAGTTGGGCTCTCATCACTCCTGGCTGTGCGCTTTGGGGTATTTCCATACCCAGAGGTTCCACAGCACCCGTCCGAGACAACAGGAACTGAATGCTGCATTTTTAGCAGTAAAAGGCTGGAAAGCTGCAGCCTGCTTCCCACCACAAAGCAAGGGCACTCACAAAGCAAGCTCCAAAGTGTGCTCGGTGCTAAGGCTAAAAAAAAGGGTCACACATACATCTGATATGGCTTAGACACTTTAGGTAAGTGAGGAATCCAAAGTTCTTCTAACCCCTGGGACACTATGCTCCAGCAAAGTCTTCACACACGAGGGTACGGGACTCTCACATAGCTCTTAGCAGGGAGCTGTGGGATCGCACACAAATAGGAGCCCAGAGGGACACCAGCAACGTTTGGAGACCTAAAATTAGCCTCAGCAGATGATCTGCTGCTCCATTCTTGGGAGCAGTGAGAACCGAACAAGGATCCAGCTGTCCCAACACTCCCATGAACAGGGTCTTCGAATGCCCGACCTACTTGCAGTAGAGATGGTAGGGCAAAGAGAGGATTCCTTGCATAATTCCAGAGCCAATACTCACATGGGACATAGGACCCCATCTCTGAAGGGGAGGGCAGCATTTTCTTGGGGTTTCCAGTGGAAAAAAGACCTAGTCTTAGATGAGCTGGCTGGACCAAGAAGTGATGGCAGCCCACACGTGCTAAGAGCAGGCTGAAGGATGTTAGGCTGACCACTTCCTATTGGAGATACAACCTCCACTGTGTCCAGCCTTTGAGTTTGCCTGTGAAGCATTCCATCCTATTCCATATAGGCACTGCAGGTCTGTCCAAGGGTGTGCAAGTTGTACCAGCTTCCAAACTACGGCCAGCTGCACTAAACTGAACTAACATGATTAATTCAGCCCAAATACAAGTTCACTAATATCACCTGGATTAGGTGATATCCCAACAAGAGAAGAGGTCCATGCCAAGAACACATAATGAGAGAAGCTGCTGCATTACACATATATAGGACATCTGTTGTCCAATACCAAACTGTTTGCTCAGCAGGGCAGGGTGGGGGAAGAAAAGTGCATCCAATATGATGAGCCTTGTCAAGAGGCAGAGGAGCCCAGAGAGGCTGCTGTGAGCTTGGTGGACTGGGATCTACAAGCAGCTCCATCAGGACAGAGAAAATACTTGTATCTGTTCTTAGCAATATGTGTGTCTTTACCACCCCTAAGAGACCAGTGAACAGGTACTGGTGATTAGTGAGACCTCACCTGGAGTACTGCGCTCAGCACTGGGGACCCCAGCACAAGAGGGATGTGGACCTATTGGAGTGAGTCCAGAGAAGGCCACAAAGATGATCCAGGGATTGGAGCAGCTGAGATAGTTGGGGTTGATCAGCCTGGAGGAGAGACCTTAGAGCAGCTCCAGTGCCTACAGGGGCTACAGGAAACCTGGAGAGGGGCTTGGGACAGGGCCTGTAGGGACAGGACAAGGGGAGTGGCTTTAACCTGACAGAGGGGAGACTGAGATCAGTTATAAGGAAGAAGTTCTTCCCTGTGAGGGTGCTGAGGCACTGGCACAGGGTGCCCAGAGAAGCTGTGGCTGCCCCATCCCTGGCAGTGTTCAAGGACAGGTTGGACACAGGGACTTGGAGCAACCTGCTCTAGTGGAAGGTGTCCCTGCCCATGGCAGGGGCTGGAACTGGATGAGCTTTGAGGTCCCTTCCAACATAAACCAGTCTGTGATTCTGTGATAGAGAGCAAGGTCATGTCTGCTGAGAGCTCTGGGTGAAGCCTTAACTCTGCTCAGGTGAAGGACAGCAACCAGCAGAGATCAACAGCTGGGATACGCTCCCATTTCACACAGTCAGTACACAGAAGCATGAGTGCAGCAAAACAGCACAGTCTGCAAGTTCCCAGGAGCATAAAACTCCTGCCCTTGAGCTCCCAACAACTGTGTGGAGGGTTCACACTGGTTGCACACAGCTTGGCTCACTTCACACGCTGCCAGCCAGGAGGCAGGAGCACCCACTGCGCTGTGGGAACACCTCACCTGGATGACACTGCTCTGCAGAGCTGTCCCTATGGGCCACAGAGAGGAGAACATGGGGGTGCCCTCCTTCTTCACACAGCCCTGGTGAAGAAAGAGAAGCCAGTGGTGATGGAATGGGTGCTAACCTTGGTGTAGGGCTGAAGCAGAGGGGAAGGGTAGCTCTCAGATGTCAGCACCTGCAGCGTGGTGTTGGGGTTGCTTGCTCTGGCTGCTTGGGTCACCTGGAAAGACAAGTGCACAGATACACATTCGTCTTGGCTGAGAATGCCCTGTCTGCACAATAAAGCTTTCCAAACACCGGATGGGCAGTAACTGCTCATCCAATCACGCGAGTTAGAGGCCTGCGTGCAGAAGAGACAGACCCTGAGCATGGCAGCACCTTAAATATCCCACTACATCTTCTATTACTGCTGAGGCCGCCCATCCAGCTGCAGCCCTGAGTCCTTCCTGGGGTCCCAGCCATCACCCCAGTTCCCTGTGTGACTATGGGTGGGTCCCTGGTTGGCACCCAGGGAGGGCTGCTATGGTCATGTTCACCACCTCCCTTCCCCAGATTCCAGTGGGAAGCAGAGGCCTTTCTGTGTTTGCTTTGTTCTTCTCCACCTGCTGTACATTGCTCTGCCACACAGGCTTTGTTGGTACCCGAGTGGGTGCCAAAACCAAGCTGTGGTCCTCACAAGACACCCATTAAACCACCTCACAGAGACACACAGCCAGGGCAGGGAGGGCCAGCATCACTGCTGGAAAGACCCCATTCCCAAAACCGAAACAGACCAAGCCAAATCCAGCACTGCAGCGTTTCCCAGGCTACAACAAAGGGGGAAAATGACAACTGCTTAATAGAAATCTCCAAGGGGCCTGCCAACACCGTCTCGATGATGGTGTTTAAGCCTCCTCCCCAGGCTCACAATGCTGTAATTACAGACTACTGGAGATTGCACTGTGGGGTTAGGTCCACGTGCCCAGGAGGTCCTGAAAACCAGGATGGGATCAGCCTCCCCAAACCGGGTCTGACATTCCCCTGGCTGCAGGCACGATGAGATAAAGCTGCTTAGGGGCAGACCCAGCCTGCCCTCCTGTAGGGGCAACCACCTCATGGTACCACCGGCAGCATACCCCAGTGCCCTGGGCTCAGCTGTAACAGCTGTGTTTCTCCCTCCTAGTGTTTAGTGCAGGGCTGTGTTTTGGCTTTAGTCTGACAACAATGCTGATAACAAACGGATGTTTTCAGTTGTTGCTCAGTAATGTTTACCCTGACCAAAGACTTTTCAGTCTCTTATACTCTGCCAGGCAGGAAGGGCTCAGAAAGTGGGAAGAAGAAGAGACAGGATCCTGGACTCCAACTATCCAAAGGGGTATTCCATACCAGAGCATGTCACGCCCAGTACAGAAACATGGGGAGAGTCACCTGGAAGAGCCAGATCAGTGCTCGAGTCAGGCTGGGTACCGGGCAGCAGGTGGTGAGCAATTGCATTGTGAATCACTGCTGTTTATTGCTGGTTTATTTTCCTTCCCTTTCCAGTTCCATATTCTCTCCCTTTGATATTTCCCTTAGCATTATTATTTATTAGTAGTAGTTAATAGTAGTGGGTTTGTGTTGTACCTTAGTTACTGGACTGTTCTTATCTCAACCCATGGGATTTACATTCTTTCCATTCTCCTCCCCATCCCACCAGGAGCCAGGGGGAAGAAGAGAGGGAGAAGCGAGCATGGTTCTGAGTTACCAGCTGGGCTTAAACCATAAACACCCAGCTCTGACCAGAGCCACAGCACCAGTGAGCAGAGCACAGCATCTACATGATGAATGTGGGGAGGCACTGCCACAACGGCTTACTGGTGCTGCAGCCCTTAACACAGTCACAGAGACACCCAGGAGGTCTATACTAGCAGGTCAGCCTGCACCACTGTCCATGAGAGGTCCCACCTGCAATCTGTACCAGCTAGTCACCAGGGAAATGTTTTTGGAGAGCTTAAGCAGTAAGTGTTGCATGTGTACATGTAAACATGGATATACAAAACCTTCCACCATTTCCCTGCTCTACCACAGTATCTAAGTATCTAAGCCTGAGCAGTGACAAGAATTGCTGTGAACATGGCTGAATTACCACCACACACATGCTGCTGCAGATCAGGACACAACAGCAATGTATCCAACAGGAACGGGTTGAAAACACTATGCAGGAAGAATGCAATTATCCCAGATGGACTGAGGCCAGGGGTCTGGATTATCACCTACGCTCTTGCTCAAAGGGCTTTGCATCTTTGTGCACTTCCAACAGGAAGAATGACAAGGTTGACATCAGCCCTGGCTTGGGACATCGATTCACTACTAGAAAGCGCTTCCAGCTGAATCACTGGCTCACACAGGACTCCTCTGAAGGCTTCCCATTCAAGTATTGTTCTACCACCATGCTGCTTAGCTGGGGGGTTGTGCATCCCACAGCACAGGCGAGTGTGACTGCAAACCGCTGGCCAGTCCTGAAAAAGCTCTCTGACATGCAGAGCGTGTGAGCTCAGCTGCCCTTCATGATTCACAACCAGCTGAAGACACTGGGAGAAACAGGGGGAAAACATGTTAACTGGCAGCTGGGCATTCACGAGGCCGAGCAAGGGAGAATGTGGAAGAGAGGAGCAAAGCCAAAGGGAGAACAAAGATTTGCAAAGAGACATATCGGCCAAAGAAACCCATTTTTAAAGCAAACCTCAAACTCCATGGGACCAAGCTCTCTACAGGGTACATTTACCTGGCTTGCTTGCTTGCTCACAAGAGAAAGCAGAATGGGAAAACAAAGGAAGAGAGCTGGTCAGAAGACAGATGGCACTGCAGACTGAAGGAAGCATCAGGAACATGCAGTGGTGTTAGTAGGATGGAGGCACCACACAACTCCATAGAGGAAGCGGTGCCTGGAAGAGATGCAAGGTGGGGAGGGATGAGGCCAAAACCCTCCTACAGAAAACTCAGTACTCACTGCCAAGTAACCTGCAACAAAACCCTCCACAAGCCACTGTTAACACACAAATGTCTCCCTTTGGTATTTCTCCCGCCTTGCCTTGTCCTGCTTCAAACCTGACTCATTAATTCCTCCAGCCATGGAAGCCTCTGAAGATTTGATTACAGCTCCGTTGACTGTGTGCTGAGGACACAAATGGCTGCACTTTTTCCCTTCACATACCTACAACAACAGGTTTTCTCATTCTGCACCCAGGAAGTGACCTGGCCCCCGAGCATTGTGTGTTTCCACACAGAACACTTACGGAGCCTACAAATCTATCAGGGGACATGCATAGGCAGACCCAGAGCAGTAAGGGCAGGTAAAGGACTTGTGAAGAGGGGAGAGCCATTGACTTTGAAGAATCAGATCAATAAGTATCCCCTTGAACCACCCTCGGACTCAGAAGCAGTGAGGAAGACTTGGGCATCTCTGGCCTCTGCTACTCAGTGTGGCCATACAGAAACACACTAGGGCAAGCAGCTGGTACGAAGACCAGGGGTTCAGATGTGCTTCTCTGCCCTCAGAAGTCCCTTGAACACAGGGAAGCAGCTTCCTTTCCTTCTCCTGCTCTGGCTGCTCAGAAGACCCAAAACTGCAGGAGGAGAAGAGGCTGGGAAAGCTCAACACCACAGGAGAGATGTATGGATGGGGGGCTCAATCTGCCTTGGAGGAAGCAACGATGAGTGAAAGAACAACGCCATCCGTAAAGCTAAAATGATTTGTTATCCATTCCTGGAGAGGGCAGATGCAAAGAGCTGAGCATTGAGTGCTACAAAAGGCAGGGTTCCTAACATCAGTGCAGAAAGATCCCCAGCTTTCCTTCTGGCAGTGAGTAAGAAATCTCCCATACAGGGAACACAAACAAGGTGGTGAATGGCAGAGCAGGAACAGCCCCAGCTGTGCCCCACTTGCAGGCCAGACTTCAGTCCAGAAGCTCTCCAAGGAACACAGCTCTACAGCTGAGGTGACAGGGTCCATGGGGAGGGACGCGTTTGGGCCCCATGAGAGTCAGCAGGAGCCTATCAGAACACTGTGGGAGCAGAGGAGGTGAAGGCAGGTGCTGTCTCCTCTGCAATCATCTCTTTCCAACCCAAACCCTGTAGGAGCCCTGCTGCCCTCAGCACATGCGGAGCTGCCAGGAGGCTGCAGCTCCCAGCCGGCTGCCTAGCTGTGCAGAAGCTGCATGCCGGGACGTGTAGTCCCTGCCAGGGCCCCTCTACTTGCTCACGCCGAGACCCACAGGATGGGAATCGCTGCTGTGCAACAAGGCGGTGACAAGGCTTTACAAGATGACTTAATTCTTCCCATCCTCGGCCTCTTGCCTAAAATACAGTCCAGGCAAAAGTGACTCCAGTGCTATGACGCTGGGACTTTTCCCCTGTTTCACCTGCCAGACCTTGTTCACCTTCTACGTGTGTTACCAAGTTTGCTCAGGCTCTCCTTTGTGTCAGGTTCAAGTCTGCTATGGTCCCCACAAAGTCCCAGATTCCCCTCTTTGCTAAGGCTCACAGACACCATTCAGGCAGAGGACAGGTCTGTCACCAGATCTCTGCTTTTTCTGATGCTTTATAAAGCAGCACCGAGGGGAAACTGACTTGTAAAATACCCGAAGACAACAGCACAGCATTTTTCTATCATAGGCTTTTATACAGCAGCTCCACAGCACGCTCCTTCCATTAGATAAAAAAGGAGCCTGTAAACCCCAGAGACAACCGTGCCCCCATCCACATCATCTGAGGGATCCCGTTCATAGGTGGGTTGGGAGGAAGCCCACCGCCCAGCTCCCACCACACAGCCCCCATCACAAAGCATCTGGCACTGCCCAGAGCACGCGCCGTGATTTAGGTACAAATCGAGTGCCTCGCCCGCCCCGGAACGCTTCAAACCTCCCCCCCCCCCGGTCTATAACTGCAGATGTCGGGTGGGTAAATCCCCCCCGCGGTCCCTTCCGCCCGTGGCGGCTGTCACCAGAGGGCAGCANTCCCCCGCCCCGGAACGCTTCAAACCCCCCCCCCCCCCGGTCTATAACTGCAGATGTCGGGTGGGTAAATCCCCCCCGCGGTCCCTTCCGCCCGTGGCGGCTGTCACCAGAGGGCAGCAGGCCTCTCTGCCGTGCACATCCGCTCCAGCGCTGTTTTCGCAGCCCCACTCGGAGCCCGCGGATTCACCCACCGGGTGGGCAGGTGCCGGCCACGCAGCGCGGGGGGAGCCGCGTCTTCCGCTCCCCGCATCCCCCGTGGTCTCCGGCATGGCCCCACAGACACGGACACCCCCCCCCTCCCCCCCGCCCCGAATGGGGACCACAGCAGCCACCGAATCCCAACCGCGGTCGGGCTTGAGCGCGGAGGAGGAGCAGGGCGGAGGGAGGCCCCATCCGCAGGCAGAGCCGTGGCAGGCTGTCCCTGCCCGGGTCACTGCGGAGGGGACGTGGCCAGGGAGCTCGGTGGTGGCTGAGAGCCAGGATCCGGGGGGGGTGTGGGTGGGAGGACTCCCCGCCGCAGTGCAGCACCCCCCGGTTCCCCCAGCCCGGCCTCTGACTGTCCAGACACAGCCCCCCCCAGCACCGACCCCAGGAGGGAATTGCGGGGCGGGGGGTGCACCCCGCACACCCCCCTCCCCCTTCCAAAACGCGCTCTGCGGTCGCGCCGCCCCGTGCCGCCCCCGGATACACTCCCTCCGCTGCTGGGTACATCGCACTGCCGGGGAGAGCCCCCCCGGCCTCCCCCCAGATCACAGCCCCCCATCTCCGTCACTGTCCCCC
>NDXB01001108.1:25936-48399 GCA_002631895.1 Agapornis roseicollis | reverse complement strand
GTTGGTTTTTTTTTTTTTGTTTTTTTTTTTTTTTTTTTTTTTTTGGTGCAGAAATAGAATAGGAAATTAATTGATAAAACTTAATTGCTCCCTACTATGCTGAAAGGCTTAACCTTTAGTAGGTATGAAGTGAAATATTCTATTTTAAGTTATTTCATATCAAGTAAGTGTTTGCACTCAATAATTTAAAGGCACTTTGTTATAAACTCATAACAAGTTTCCAACTCAAACAGCTGCACAATTCTGAATTTTGTTTCATTTTGTTTTTTGTCTGAGTTTTGCCTAAATTTGAGACAATTCTGAAAATTGTCTCATCAGAGCGAATATTTTCCCCAAATGTATTTTCTGATTTGAATTCCAGTGAAACATAAGATACTGTAGACATCAATATAAACTAAGTAGCACCTCCTACCTTGCCATACCCATTTTTCTTACCACCACCACCAAAACCCAACCCAAGCCAACCCAAACAAAAAAAAACCCAAAAAACAAACCACAAACAAAACCAGAAGAAAATGAAAAAAAAAAAAAAAATAAAAAAAGAGAAGATTCCAGCAAAGTTATAAAATTCCTTTACTGTAGCACTTTGTCAAGGTCTTCTAAAACTATCTGTAGCGGTTTTTCAGGAGGCATTGCTGTGCAGTAAGTGGACTTACAGATAGATCAGACTGTGACAATCTCATACATATTTTAAAAATGTTTTGTAGGAGTTATCTGAAGGCACACAAGTGTTCCTTTAAGCTGAGAATAGAGAAAAACAATAAGCAAATTAGCTTTCAGGGACTCATGTCCTCATGTTCTTGGAAACTTGGCCTTGACTCTCAACTACATTAGCTGATGTAGTTACAGGAAGAGGCCATGTGTTCATTTGCATAGGGATTTTTTTTTTGTGGTAAGATCATCACAGCTACAAACTCTTTAATATTAAGTCCATTTCTTGTAAGCATTGTTGCTGAAGTAGTTATTCCCCAGATAGATACTGAACTATAAAAATGTCTATAAAGATCATGCAGACAAGGTAACTTAGTTAAAAATGATGTGGAACAAAAAGTAGTCAAGCAAATGAAGTTTGAGGCTGGAATAATTGAAATCAAAAGGTTTCAATTTCAAGCAATTGGAAGTTATGTTACTATTCAAATTATTATTTAAATGATAGGACCCAACCTTATGTTGGGCTGCATCAAAAGGAGCATGACCAGTAGGTGTATGGAGGAAATTCTTCCCCTCTATGCTGCTCTTGTGAGACCCCAACTGAAGCACTGTCTTCAGTTCTGGGGCCTCCAAAATAACAGAGATGTGGACCTGCTCAAGCATGAGCAGAAGAGAGCCACAAAGATGCTTAGAGGGCTAGAGCACCTCTGCTATGAATACAGGCTGAGAGAGTTGGGGTTGCTCAGCCTGGAGAAGAGAAGGTTCAGGGGAAACCATAGAGCAGCTTTCAATATCTAAAGGGTGCTGGAGAAGGGCTCTTCATCAGGGACTGTAACCACAGAACAAGGGGTAATGGTTTCAAACTTAAACAAGGGAAGCTCAGGTTAGATTAAGGAAGGTATTCTTTACTGTGAGGGTGGTGAGGCTCTGGAACAGGTTCCCCAAAGAAGAAATAAATGCTCCATCCCTGGCAAGTAGACCAGGGAGGGCTAGGGATGGGCCAAGGATCATGTCCAGCTTAGACAGAGCTTAGGGTGACATGGTCTAGGGTGAGGTATCCCTGTCCATGGCAGGGCAGGTGGAACTAGATGGTCTTAAGGTCCTTTCCAATCCTACCTTATTCTATGATTCTATGATTCTGTGAAAATAAATTTAGTATGTTTTAGAAGAGACAAGTAATTCTAGTTGAAACAATCCAACTAAAAACCAAGAATATACGACATTTATTTTCAAGGACTGAAGCATACTCAAAAGTGTTTCATTAGAAGACCAAAATAAAGTGTGTTTGATTTTCTAGGATATGAATGACAACCCAGAGAGAAGACTTGACTGTAAGGACAGCAGAATAACACAGACCTTAAAATGGGAGAAAATAAATAATAGGATATAAAGGACTGGATGAGTGGGGTGAAGAAGGGGAAGAAGCAGAAGAAACTGTGCTTTCAGCTAGGGTTTTGAGTATTGGGAGGGTAAGAGAAGAAAGATTGCTGATGAAGGCAGGAAATTTGGGAGCATCAGGGAGGAAAGTAAATTGGACGTGGATGCTGATAGATAAAATCTTCAAATCTGATTTATTTTGATTATAGCCTCAGGATTAAATCAAATACTAGGACTGATTTCTCCCTAGTTCAGTTACAAAATAAGACTATTGTTCACTCAGCTGTGTTTTGTGCACCATGCTGTATTACACAGGACCACACAGGCATTTAATGTGGCAAATTTCCTACTATTGAAGGGGTATAAGACATTATCAGATCCTTTGAATGTTTTAATCTTTGCCTGTTGAACATTATGAATGGTGGCTTTTGGCTTTATAATCACATAGTTATTATTAGTTGCAAGGAAATACTTTGCAGCAGGTGCTGGTGGTAAAGAGACAGGTGTCTATTCTGTGGACTTTATTGACCCAAACTATTATCAACAAGTTACGCACTGTTACAGGAGATGCCTGTGTTCCCATATGAAATAAAATCATACACATTGTCAACCAATATTGAAGAAGAGGAAGACCTCACAATGGGGAAGATGAGTGATCTAAAAGGAATGAAAATGGCAGATATAGTGGTATAATTAACTGATACATCAATCATCATCGTATACAGTGAGAGTGGGAAACAGGCAGACTCTAACGAAACATCTGTGGGAGACAGAGTTCCTGTACAAGATGTGGAAGATTTTTATGAGGTAAGATGCATAAAGACAACTTGGAAACAAAACCTGAAGGAATTAACCTGAGACTCATAAAAAAGACTATGAAGAACACCCATGGAGAAATTAACAAGGGAGAAGATGGAATGAGTGTCATGAGACCTCCTCATTAGGGTTTTCAATTTAAATGTGGTTAGAAGTTAGAAACTTCATTAGACTAGGAGTCAGAAGAAAAAAAGCATAAATCAGAAGTAGAAACTGGGCAAGGGGAGCAGGTAATAATTTGTTTGCAATTAATCCTGAGCCTAAATGTTCTCGCCTTTTGAAGAAAATGCACCAAAAGAAACATTTGAAGAAGCATAAACAAAGGCATTGAACTGGAATAAAGTGAATCAGCAAGAAGCAGATAATGGGATGAAGAGGGTATTTGCTATAGGCATTCAAATGCTACATCTTTCATGTGAAAACTAGTGACTTAAAAAGAACACACTTAGTAAAGAAATCTCACTATTGCAAAAAAGTGGAGGTCTTACCACAGTGTCACAGTGTCAGTTAATGTTACTTTACAAGTACAGGAAGTGTTGAGATTTTGGATTTAAGTTTTGTTTTGTAAACAAACGTGTTTTGTTTTGTAGTCCTTCAAAACAAATGGATTTTTAATGTTAAAAAAAAATAGAGAAAGAAATTATGGCTTTTTCAGAACCACCATTAAAACATTAAATGATGGTAATTCATTTCACATTAACAGCATTTTAAAACAATCTACTTCTTTCAAATACACTGCAAGTAGCTGTGAAGATACAGAGAATTCAATGTTTCTCTTTTTCAACTATTGTTAGTAACATAACAATTTTGATAGTTCATGTTTAACTACTCCCATATGGAAGAGAGAGTAAAAATGTGATAGAGTATTTCATAGGTCTGTCTGCTAATGAAATGTCCTTTATATTTTATAAGAAAGTAATGGCATTTTCAAGGAGCATACAGCTGCTGTTTCCTAATGGCCACAGATGCTAAGCGTGACAGCATGATTCAAAATTGCTCATTTCAGACTTCTGAAGTGGCATAAGGCCTCAGACATAAGGAAATACTAAGTATTTGGGTAAGGATGATAGAGAAATAGTTGTTCAGTTTTTTATTTATTTTAGTGATCACTACATAAAGATCTTTATATTTAGAAAGATTTGAAGGTAATTTGGATCTTAAATCCACTGCATGATTTCCCATATCGTCTTTTAAATCTCTTTTTAGGTTTAAGTATAGATGTGAAGGTAGTGAGAAAAAAATGTGACCAGGCTGTAGAATAGAAAGAAAAAGCCCCCAAAACTGAGATATATGTAAAAAAGATATTTTATTTAGAATTCAGAAGAGAGATATCTCAGTGTTTTTATATGAATTCTATGAATTCACAGATGAATATATGAATATGTTATTATATTGCTATATGAATGCCAATCTGTGTAATTTAACTATAGAGAAACCAATTTATTTCTACTTTTAATATCTGGTTTTTTTCAAATGTACTTCATCCTTAGGACACCAGATATACCTTTAAGGATTCAGGGACACAATTCTGTAAAGTCAGCAGAAGGCACTCAAATGATACAGCAAGGACAAGCAGAGGTGAACGTGAGTGGGGTAATCATTTACAGTGCTGAAACAAAGATCAGAAAAAGATCAGAAAAAACAGCACTATACCATGGAAAAATCAACATTTTAGAAAATGTGATATCCTGAAAATTACTCATGCCTAACTCCAAAAGACTGTTTTGCTTTGTTCTGTTTTTTATTGTTTTTTAATTTGAGATTATGTATACCATTTTTTATTATTTCCTTTCATTTCAAAAGGTGCACTCTGTATTACAACACAGTTTTGTACATTTCTTGACTCAGCACCTGAGCAAATTTTTGCTGTCTCTTCCTCTTTTCATGTGTTGTGTAGGTACTACTTTGCATCACAACAAAGCTGACCCAACAACTAAATACCGACAAAAGACAGGATCTCAGTTTGCTTCCTCATCCACAGGTTCTCTCCTCTCATGTTTACCTCACTTATCATTCAGCTAAAGGATAAATGGATTTTCACGTCTGACCCAACAAAAAACTATTCTTTCTTAAAAAAGAAACAAAACAGTTGTGTGTTAGATCAGTCAGCTGAATCAACTGACCTAAAATCCACGCAAATACAAGACCTTACAGAAGGCATACAACAGGAGTGTGCAGCCAAAGGCAAAAACAAGGAAGCATCCTACTGTGTAAGCAGCTTGTTGGATTAGTGTACAAAATGTATCTTGAAGGGCACTGGTTTAGAATAAAGTGTGTTCTAGGAAAATAAGGTAGAAAAAGTCATACAGACTCTAAGCAGGTAGTTGGATGCTGTAATTTAGGTTAAAATTCAGAGAAATCTTTGACATAACTGGATCATTTTGCTTATTTTAGTAGTACAGTCAGGCATTTCTAGGTAGAAATACAGCTGTGAGAATTCATGTTAAAACAACTTCACCATATACCTGCAGGTAGAGTCATATATTTTGGTTTAGTATACTTCAATTACCAGTGTCATTTATTTCCCACCAAGATGTGAAACCAGAAGGTGAGGTTAAAGTGTCATCGAGGGTATCTTCATCACTTCAATATCATTGCCTTAAAAAGCCCTGACCAGTAGAAGTAGATGACCTCATTTCAGAATTATTACAGTACAGAGAACTCAGTTTCAACATTATAATTCATTTTCCTACAGAATATTTCATATTTATGATCAGTTTCCTGACATATAATAGCTAATCGTTAAGGATAGCCACTTTAACATAATATGAATACGCATTTCTCCATAGGTAATACAACAGTTCCTGCATTAGCATTATTGACTAAGGTGCATTTAACTTCTTCACTAATACTTAATGGAAGGTTAATGTATAAGTCAGAAGATTAAATGGCTTTTACTTAAAACAAGTATATTGATTAAAATAACTTAGTGTGGTTTTTAAAGATGATGATATAAAAGTAGTCACACTTTTTAATATTTTATTAAATATTATGAGCAAAATGTGGGCTTAACTGACCAAAATTACTGGAAGCTATTGTACTAATTGTACTTTGAGCTAATTATTGCTCATAGTTAACAAATGAATATTTTATACTGAAAGGTAACAAATCATTCCTGTTAAGTTCCACACTCAAAATTAGCTTCATTCCATCAG
Source organism: Agapornis roseicollis (assembly GCA_002631895.1). Taxonomy (NCBI): domain Eukaryota; kingdom Metazoa; phylum Chordata; class Aves; order Psittaciformes; family Psittacidae; genus Agapornis; species Agapornis roseicollis. The sequence goes on along the minus strand of NDXB01001108.1, from coordinate 42,400 downwards.
TCTAGGAATTGCTCTGGTCCTGTGAGCAAAGTCCTTCATATGCCACCTTCTTTTTCTTATGCATGGCAATTCTGAAGAACATGATAACTTTCCAAATACAGATCACCAGTTCATTACCAATAAAGTGTAATTCTATTTCCTTTTCATTTTTTAATGTTGCTATTCATATGTACGTGCTAATTTTTATACACTTGGCATCTCGAATTCTAACCTACAGCCACAAATGTGATGCTAGGCAAATCATCTTGTAGAGTCTTTTAAACTAAATTCAGAATTCTGCATGTGTACAACACTTAGAAGATGATCTCACAGTTGCATGAAATAAGATGGCCAGGGCTATTTGCCTGTTCATTTGCTTTAGCTCCAGCTCAATAAAAAGCTTGTGCTGAGAATTTTTCATGTAACACTACACAGGGATTCTCTTGGGGACTCTTGCTTCATACTCTCCTGAGTCTTTTCACTGTTATGGAATTGTTTTCATCAAAGGAGAAGGAGTAGTTTGGGATAAAAACACTACAACAATTCTAAAGAACATAGGTAGGAAAACACTTTGAGTATCAATGGCAGTGTATTAAGTTCCCTGATGTCACTGGTGATCATTGTGTGCTGAAGTACAAATCTTAGGCTGAAAAAAAATAAGCCTGGTAAAGAATGGTTTGATTATGCTAGCTTTGGTGAACCAGAACAGCTCTATTCTTAGGTGAATGCTGAGGGTGTACTGGTCGTGTTTGACTGCTACTGTGAATCTGCTTCTTTGCAGAGTGCCACTGCACCTGCAAGCCGTTTCTGTTTACATCTTTCAGAAACACAGCTGATGTGTCATGATTTTTGTTTGAACTAGATTTTAAAACTGACCTAAACAACAGTAGTAAGTGCAGAAGGAAGGCGTAACAAAAAACACTAACGATGATTGGATTCTTCTAATATCATTTTGTTCACCGAGCAAATGAGAATGGCGGTAATGTGTCATGGCTCTAGCAGAAAATATTTTTTATTTCCTTTCCTTTTAAAATGTCACACATGCTTTTTTAAATGAAGTACATATTCACTAAAATTTAAGAACACAGAATAATTCTGTTGCAGAAAATAACTGAGATATTTTTGTGCTAAAAAAAACCCACAGAGAGAAGTTAGTATAAAATGTGAGTGATATTGAGAAGAAGACTGAGGATGTCCACTGTTACCTCCCCAGGCAAAAACTAACAGGTGTGAAATACAGGTATCAAATGCATCTACAGTATGTGTTCAAAGAAAGGAAATGTTTCTGTATGTAACATAGTTGAGCCATAAAATACCTTGCAACAGAAGGCTGTGGGTGCTATCAATGTACATGAGTTGAAAAATTGACTAGGCAAATCCAAGGAAGGAAATAAAAATCCATTATGGGATTTTAAATTAAAAACTGCATCTGGGTCAAGAGTCTCAAGTCCTCAGGAATCTGAAGGAGTATGTCAGTCAGAAACAGACTTGTGTTTGGTAAAATTAGTCCAAAATTATATCTGCACAGTTTTAAGCAGGAGACTGAAAGGAGACAAAAGTAATTAGTAACATATCTCTTCCTAGTCATAGAATACATGAGAAAAAACCTGGAAAAAACAATTGTTTCAAAGTAGTCCTTGCTCTTTCCATTTTTCTCCCAGATCTAAGTGTGTTTTTCTCCTGTTATATCTCAAGAAAAAAAGCCTTCACTGAGAATCTGCTTATTCCAAAACCCTTCCACATCACAGTCTTTTAACACTGACATTAATTCAACCTTGAGCTGGACACCCGCAATGTCCCAGTCATTTTCAATTCCTGTTTTAAAGTCTTTGTGGGTCTGGTCAGGTAGCATTGTCAGTATAGCAATGGGGTCAAGAGTTTCTGAGTTTAATTGTTATTACATTCTTTATCCATTAAACCTTGAACCAGCAAAAGGTGGTGCTACTTTATTTGAAAAGAAGTTTAAAGGAAGTTGCAATGGAGGGATGAAAGTACAAATAATGCCTGATTGAGTGACTGTGAGCTGATTCACTTAAATTATTGTAAGTTTGCAATGAGAGCTTGAATTTCAAGACTTTGATAAATTGAGGAAGCTAATTAGCAAGGTTACTGGCTACACTGAGTGCTGAGATCTGAATGTGGAGGGTTTTTTTGTGGAGGGGTTATTTTAAAGAAATCTATCAAGTCAATTGTAGTGCCATAAGATTGTAGCAGAGGAAATGTAAGACTTGGTATAAAGGAGTAGGGGTGGAAGAGAAGAGAGAGGAGATTAGTCTGATCTCAGTAGCATGCTAGGCTTTATCTTTTAAACAGTTGAATAAAAAGACATTGAGATAAAATAGTTGAAAATGCAACAAAGGCTTATTAAAGGCAGATCATGCTGGTGTAATCTGACATCCTTCTTTGATAATGATTTTTTCCTACATGAAGGAAATATAAACTAGATTTACCAAAGTATGTGATATTGTGCCACATAGGAAATTACTACTTCAACTAGAGAACGCAGGGATTAAGACAAGAACAGTAAGGTGGATAAGGGTCTATGGATGACAACAGAAGCTTACTGAAGAGGAACTGCTGGTTTTGGGGAGTTCAGTGATAAATCTTAGGACTGTTTATGTCTCTCAACCATAGAATCACTGAATGGTTTGGGTTAGAAAGGACCTTAAAGCTCATATAGTTCCAATCCCCCCTGCCATGGGCAGGACACCTCCACTAGCCCAGGTTGCTCCAAGCCCCATTCAACCTGGTCTTGAATACTGCCAAGGATGGGGCAGCCACAGCTTCCCTGGGCAACCTGTGCCAGCACCTCAGCACCCCCACAGTAAAGAATTTCTTCCTAATGTCTAATCTAAATCTACACTATTTCAGTTTAAAACCATTCCCCCTGGATATATCCCTACCTGCTCTTGTAAAAAGTTTCTCTTTTCTTGTAGGCTCCCATTAGGTATTGGAAGACTATATACTTCTGAGGCTGAACAAGCCCATCTCTCTCAGACTGTCTCCACAGGACAGGTGATCCAGCCCACTGATCATCTTTGTCCTCTGGACTTGCTTGAGCATTCCTTAGGATTCTGTGATTCCACATCTCAGTTATGTTGAGGGCTCAGGGGCTGAACACAGGTGAAGGTCTCATTAGAGCAGAGTAGAGAGGCAGAGCCACCTCCTTCGACCTGCTGGTCACGCTCCTTTTGATGCAGCCCAGGACACAGTTGACTTTTTAGGCTGCAAGCATACACTGCTGGCTCATGTTGAGCTTCTCATCAATCAACACCTTCTCCTCAGGGCTGCTCTCAATCTATTCACTCAGCCTGTATCTGTGCTTGGGATTGGTCTGACTGAGAGGTACAGGACCTTGCGCTTGGCCTTGTTAATAACATAAAGGAAAAAAAAAAGAAAGTGTTCCAAAATGAAGCATGAGTAAAATTTACAGATGAGCAAATCTGAGTTCTCAAAGCAAAATGTGTGTGTAGGTATAATCTGGGAATAACTGAGTGAACTTGAGGGGCTAAAATACAGGCAATGGGATGAAATATTATGAAATAGAAGTTCAGAGATTTCAGGATTAGTAACAAACTGCAGTTATATGCAAGGATATCATCAGTTAAGGGTTGTGGACCTGGAGATGTGGGCTATTAAGGTGATTGGAAGGAGTTAGGCTGCTATCAGAAGAGACTAAATGAGTATTTTCTTTATTAAAGGAATTTACTCCCAAGGATAAGGAAAAAAAAAAAAAAAAAAAAAAAAAAAAAAAAAAAAAAAAAAAAAAAAAAAAAAAAAAAAAAAAAAAAAAAAAAAAAAAACACAAAACCATGCAAGAATTTACTACTCAGAGGAAATTATATTTTCTTTCAAACTGATTCAAAAATATTTTGTTCTAAAGAGTCAAATGAAGGCTGAAGAAAATATGTGAACTCTTTAGTGTTAAAAGGTTTAAACAATAACCCCTCCCCCTACATTTATGATAGATCTTAAAACAACTGTGAAAAAAACAGTGTTATAAATATTAACTGGGTTCAGTTTACACACTAAAAGCAAAAACACAAGCAACTTTGTAGAGTAAAATGTGTATACCCAGATAAAAACCAGAATAATTTTTACTGTAAGATGTTTTATGTCCAAACATCTTCAGTAATGCATTAACTTTTATTCTGTTTTTTGGCATGAAACCAGCACTGGCTGCTAAAAGTATTGAGCACACACTTTACAGAAGGATTATCGTCCTATGTCTCTTTTTCTTAAGAAAGTGGATATGCTTTTATGAGGTATTGTTAAAGTGCAGAATTTTCAAAAAGAGAGTAAGCAATGTGAATCAGTGGTAACAACCTGTTTGAAAAGTTTGCTGTAGCTCCTGGGATAGGGAACAGGATGAATTGCTCAATACAGGGTGCTGTTCATTACTGGGAAGGAAATAAATCAAGAGGGGAATTTGCTGCTGCAGAGAGCGGCATGTCTCCTTCCATCTGCTCCAAACATAACTTTCTTCTAATCTACAGCAAATGTGAGAAAAAAAATGGAAAGAGGTGGGGCTTTTTGGCTTGTAAGGGCACTGCTTTCCCACAGTGTGGTAAAGACACGGGCCTGACACTGACTGGCACAGGATTCCTAGGAAAAAACTACAGCTGCCCTGTGTATTAGCCCACTCTTGAACAAGTATCAAAGAGTGCTGCAGCAAAGCCTGTCCGCATTCTGTATCTCCCTGCTTGTGTGCAGCCAAGCAGCATCTGTGAGAGCAGGCAAATTACCGGGGCTGCCAGGTTGACTGAGCTGCCCTGAATCCCTCTGGGACTACTTGAGAGTGGCCTGAGCTGCTGAACTGTCTTTGACTGTAGTTATCACAGTTATAAAGAGTAATTATTAATACTTTTCTAATGACAACCTAATCACTTGAAATATTCCTGTAGTATTCAAGTTCCTGCAACTTACAATAGATTTTATCTAAATGACAAATATTGCAAATCTATTGAAGTGTCTTTTCCAGTTAAGATTGCCTGAAAATATAAAATCTGGAGATATGACTTTCTCCAATCTGACTAGTGTTAATTTACAGATAAACAAACCAGCTTACTTAAAATAAATCTTGGGAAAATTGAGTCTATTATAAGGTCAGATGCTGTAACTTCAGAGTGCATGCCATTTTTGCACTCCATTTTTGTACGCAGTGCAAGAGTTGCTTGATTTAGAAGAAAGCCTGGATTCCAACATGAAAAGAGATTCCTATGCACACTGCTATGTGTGCATAGGAAACTAGTATTGCTTTGTTCTCCAGTCTTCACAAGATTTGCCCAGATTTTAAAGGATTTAGAACAAAATGTATTAGTCAGAACCTAAGCTGGTATCCTGGGTAAATCAGTATCACCTAAAAATCTGTCTCAAATATGAACAGAAGCAATACTTAAAAATGTGATTGAGATGTTTATAACAAAGGTATTATATGAATTTAAATGGGTGTTATGAATTTAATGTTAATAATTTAATTTTATGAAATCTTATGCTTCTAAAATTAACTGAATCATTATAGAGAGGTCTGAAAAACTCTTTAAAGCTAGTCAGAAGATCCACAGCCTTGTTCCCAAATTGGATTTGAAATAGAACTTCACTTATTGTGCTGTAATATCTGCTGGGTTTTAAGATATTATCACCTCACTGACAAAATCGCAGTGAAACTCAAATTCTTCCTAACTTCAGGGCCTGCAGATAAAGACTCACTTTCCCTTTGAATGGCTAATGTCTGAGGTCCCAGTATTTATGCATGGAAACAAATCTTGGGAGGAGCCCATGCTGCATACTGCATCTGAATTAAAGAACCACTCTCTTTGCTGAGCACTCCTGAAAGTCCAGCTAGGAGACTTTCAATGTCATACAACTTTGAAAAATCTGACAGCAGTTCAGCATGCTTGACAATGAAGGTTAAGCTTTTTGCTCATTTGTGAACCCAAACATAAGAATTAGTATACCAGCATGATTAGACAGGTAGCTGTTTCAAAGCAAGCGTAGGGTAGAGCTGCCGCATGCACAAAGGCTGTGCATGCAGCATCTAATAACTGAAATACACACCACTGTCTCACTTCTCCGTATCTGGCCTTGATGATGAAAGTAAAAATAACAAAGCTGAACTTTAATACTTGTTATGAAGGTCACAGGAAGAGAGTAGCAGTCAAAATTGTAATTTCATAAAGGTCAGCATGGAAAGGGGCCTGTTTTTATGCTAGAAAAGTACCAACTAAAGAAAGTTCCCAAAACACATTCCTACTAATAGCTTAGGTATCTAACTTAGGGATACAGGTATGCAATTTGATTTTGCTAGCACAGTTACCATCTGACATTAGCCATAATAGCTTACTTGTCAATACATTCATTTGCTCATAGAGAGGTGATTTAAATTTAAATTCCCAGCCTAGTTAGACCCAAATCTGTTTTGTCTTACACCAACATGTAGGGGGTGTGTGGTGGCAGGGCACATTTGTAGCCCTTTCCCTATTCCTGTTGCAGTGGTTAGGCAGCTGAAGAGTTATTAAACTACTAAGCGGTAAAAAAGTAGCAAAAGGAAAAAACAAATTGAACTGCAAGTAAACTCAGAAAAGAAAGAGATGAGATTTAATGTTCTGTAGCATTATTCCATTATTTAAAGAGTAAAACTTTTAAGAGTGGAGAATGGACACAGCCTAGTGCTTTATTGGCAGGTTTGGAGCTAGCTGCTGTATTGGCCCCCACTCCTAAGCTTGTCTATGCAGAGGCTCTGGTTTGTTATGGTAACTATGATGACTACCAAGGTGCGAAGGATACAACTGAGAAACTGCCTGTAAATTTGGGGGTTAATGTTGAACCAAACCCCTGGATGAGCCTTTCTTTCAAAATATCGGAAACACATCAAACACATGTTAAAAATAAATGGGTTTAATTGCACTCTGAGCATATTGGATGGGTCAGATTAATCAGAGTGCATAGTACTTTCTAATTCTGGTTAGTTTAAACAAGACAGATTTGAAAACGGCACTGTTCTGTGCATGATCAAAGCAGAACTGAAAGCATTGCAAAAACTCTGAAGAGGGATTTAATGTTTATCAGGAAGACTGTCAATGAATTTCTAGGAGCGGAAAAAGAGCTGCAATTTATTTCTATATATCAAAAGGCAGAAAGGAGAGTACTTCCTCATATCCCAGTTTTAGATAGAGATAATTATAATCTACCTATATTCTTATTTCTTTCATCCCTAATGTGGTGGGTTGACCCTAGCTAGATGCCAGGTGCCCACCCTTCCTGCTTCATCACTATCTTTCTCATCAGGACAACCAAGAAAACATATAATGAAAGGCTCTTGGGTTAAAATAAGTACAGTGAGAGATCAATCACTAGTTATCATCACAGGCAAAGCAGATTCAACATGGGAAAATCAGCCTAATTCATTGCCAATCAAATCAGGGTAGGATAGTGAGAAATAAAAAACTAAAACATCTTCACCACCAGGGAATGAGGGTTATCCTCAGTTTATCATGTCTCTTCCTCTCCTTCCTCTCAATCCTTCCCTGCTCCAGAGTGCAGACCCTCCCACAGGAGACAGTTATCCATGAATTTCCCCTTTATGAGTCCTTCCCACAGGCTGCAGTTCTCCATAAACTCCCATGGGGTGTAGCCCTTCAGGAACAGACTGCTCCAGCGTGGGTCCCTTCCATGGGACACCTCCCACTAAACTATGTCACCAAGGCTCTGTCCAGCCTGGCCCTGAACACTCCCAGTGATGGAGCATTCACAACTTCCCTGGGCAACCCATCCCAGTGCCTCACCACCCTAACAGTAAAGAATTTCTTCCTTATGTCCAATCTAAACTTTCCCTGTTGAAGTTTTAACCCGTTAACCCTTGTCCTGTCACTACAATCCCTAAAGAATTGTTCATCCCCACCATCCGTATAGCAACCTTCAGATACTGGAAGGCAGTCATGAAGTCTCCACGCAGTCTTCTCTTCTCCAGGCTGAACAGCCGCAAATTCCTCAGCCTGTCTTCCTATGGGAGATGCTCCAGTCCCCTAATCATCCTTGTGGCCTCCTCTGGACTTGTTCCAACAGCTCCATGTCCTTTTTATGTTGAGGACACCAGAACTGCACACAATACTCCAGATGAGGTCTCACAAGAGCAGAGTAGAGGGGCAGGATCGCTTCCTTCAACCTGCTGGTCACGCTCCTCTTGATGCAGCCCAGGATACGGTTGGCTTTCTGGGCTGCAAGCACACACTGAAGCCAGCTCATGTTCATGTTGTCATCAACCACCACCTCCAAGTACTTCTCCACAGGGCTGCTCTGAATTTCTTCTCTGCCCAACCTGTAGCTCTGCCCGGGATTGCTCTGATTCAGGTGTAGGACCTTGCGCTTGGCATGGTTGAACTTCATGAGGTTGGCATCAGCCCACCTCACAAGCATGTCAAGGTCCCTCTGGATGGCATTCCTTCCCTCCAGCATATCCACCAAACCACACAGCTTGGTGTCATTGGCAAACTTGCTGAGGGTGCACTCATCCCACTGTCCATGTCAGTGACAAAGATGTTGAACAAGACCAGTCCGAACACCGATCCCTGAGGGACACCACTCGTCACAGGTCTCCAGCTGGACACTGAGCCATTGACCACAACTCTTTGCTTGCGGCCATCCAGCTCTTTATCTGCTGAGTGATCCATCTATCAAATTGATGTCTTTCCAATTTAGAGACAAGGATGTCGTGTGGGCCAGTGTCGAATGCTTTGCACAAGTCCAGGTAGATGACATCAACTGCTCTACCCCTGTCCATCAGTTCTGCAGCCCCATCGTAGAAGGCCACCAAATTGGCCAGGCAGGATTCCTCCCTAGTGAAGCCATGCTGGCTGCCACCAAGCACCTTGTTGTTTTTCATGTGCCTTAGCATGCCTTCCAGGAGAATCTGCTCTAAGATTTTGCGAGGCACAGAGGTGAGACTGACTGGTCTGTAGTTCCCTGGGTCATCCATTTTCCCCTTCTTGAAATGGGAGTTATATTTCCCCTTTCTCAGTCTTTGGGAACTTCACCTGACTGCCATGATTTTTCTAATGTGATGGCCAGTGTCTTAGCAACTTCACTTGCCAGCTCCTTCAGGACCTGTGGATAGATTTCACCAGGACCCATGGACTTGTCATGTGCATTCAGATTCTTAAGATGGGCTCGAACCAGATCCTCTCCTACAGTGGGCCCAAGATCTTCATTCTCACAGTCTCTTAGTCTGCCTTCCAAGACTTGGATGGTGTGGGCAGAACATTTGCCATTGAAGACCGAGGCAAGGAATTCGTTCAGAACCTCAGCCTTCTCCAAATCCTGCATAGCCAGTTCAACCGATAGCTTCCAGAGGGGGCCTAAGTTGTTCCTGGTCTGTCTTTTATTTGCAATATACCTGTAGAATCCCTTCCTGTTATCTTTATCATCCCTAGCTAAGTTTAATTCTAACTGGGCCTTAGCTTTCCTTACGTGTTCCCTAGCTTCCCGGACAACATCCCTGTACTCGTCCCAGGCCGCCTTTCCTTGCTTCCACCTTTTATAAGTCTCTGTTTTCCTTCAAATTTTTCTCAGCAGCTCCTTGTCCATCCATGGAGGTCTCCTGGCCCTCCTGCTGCACTTCCTTCTAGTTGGGGTGCAACACTCCTGAGCTTGCAGCAGGTGATCCTTGAATATCATCCAACAGTCTTGGGCCCCCCTGCCCTCTAGGGCTACATCCCATGGAACCTTACTAAGCAGGTTCCTGAAGAGGCCAAAGTCTGCTCTCTTGCAGTCCAGGAAAGTGAGTTTGCTGCATGCTCTTCTCACCATCCTGAGGAACTTGAATTCTACCATCTCACAGTCACTGCATCCAAGGCTGCCCTGGACTGTTACATCTCCAACCAGCCCTTCCCTGTTGGTGAGCACAAGGTGAAGCATGGCATCTCTCCTTGTCGGCTCCTCTATTACTTGCAGAAGGAAGTTGTCTTCCACACAATTGAGGAACCTCCTGGATCGCTTGTGCTGGGCCGTGCTGTCACTCCAACAGATGTCTGGGTGGTTGAAGCCCCCAATGAGAACAAGGGCCTGCGAGCTTGAGGCTTTTCCTATTTCTCTGTGGAGTGCTTCATCCACAGAGTCCTCTTGATCGGGCACTCTGTAACAGACCCCCACAGTTACATCTCCCATCAGTGTTCTCCCTTTATCCCTGACCCACAAACTCTCTGTTAACTGCTCACCTGTCCCCATAGAGAGTTCCATAGTCTCCAGCCTATCCCTAACATAAAGGGCAACTCCCCCTCCCTGCCTACCACGCCTGTCTTTCCTAAAGAGCCTGTAACCTTCCATCCCAACACTCCAGTCACAGAAGCCATCCCACCATGTTTCTGTGACGCCTGTTATATCATACCCCTGCAAATGGGCACACACCTTTAATTCCTCTTGTTTGTTCCCATGCTACGGGCATTTGTATAGAAACACCTCAGCCGAGCTCCAAATGAGGCCAGCTCGTTAGCTGGAGCAGCTGGAATGTTGCTATGCTGCTCCAAGCATTTTTCATAGGTGGTAGCAGCTGACTGGGCGTGCTGGGATGGAACAACACCCCCCTCCCCCAACATATCTAGTTTAAAGCCTCTTTACAAGCAAGCCTCTTTTGGCAAGCCTCTTACCAAACCCACTCTTCCCTTTCTTTGTTAGAGCATGTCCACCATCCCCCAGTAGACCTGACCTACAAACTCCAGCCCCATGTTCAAGGTACCCAAACCCTTGATCATGACACTACTCTTGTAACCATTTATTAACCTGTCCAATCCTCCTGGATTTTTTAAGGTCCTCCCCTGTATGCTGGAGAACAGATGAAAAAACAACCTGAGCTCCAGAGCCCCTAAGCACCTCTCCCAGGGCTCTGTAGTCCTTCTTTATGTCCGCCAGGCTACTACTATCTGCGTCCCTAGCACCACATGGATCACTGGGTAATAGTCCATGGGACTTACCAGAGCAGGCAGCCTCTCCACAACATCCCTGATCCATGCTCCGGGTAGGTAACAGACCTCCCTCAAGACCAGATCAGGCCAACAGATGGGTGCCTCTGTGCATTTCAAAGCAGAGTCCCCCACTACTAGGACCCGCCGCTTTTTCCTGACAGCACCAGTAGAGACCTTCTTAATGCAGGCCTGTTAGAGTTAGTTTTCTATGGAAAATAAATATGAAGCTGTTTCTAAAACCAGAAAATCATACTTAGTTGGAAAAAGTTTGTTTACAGAGACCCAGGAAATATTTGAATTGAAAAAATAGCTTTTATACATTTCAGAGTAAGTAGTAGTAAGAAATAAATATATCAGTAGTGTAAATAATGAAAGACTTCAAATACAAGAAAATGCAATTCACTTAGCAATTCTGAAAATTTTCAGGAAAAACAAAGAGACTGTCAGGTTTTACAGCTAATTGATGTTAAAATCCCTTGTACTGATAATATAAACACAATCATAATGACTATATTGGTCATCAACTTAAGGCTAATGATTAGGAGAAATTTTAAATTTCCCCTTCTCCTTAGGTAAACCTCCTTGGACAAAGATGGAGCGTCCTATGTACTAAGTATTTAGCACAAAAGGAGCCTGATCATGCTTGAATGAGAGTGTTTCATTGACTTGAATAGGAGCAAGATTGCTCCATCAATCTAGATTTTCTTTCTTCTCCTTCTTCTTTTGTTTCAGATTGGTAACTCTGGCTTGAGCTGTCAGTCAAAATCCTTGCTAGATAATGCTCAATGCCACATTCGTATTTTCAATGACATTAGGGATTTATATTATACATATATTTATGTTTCACTTACAGTTTAACAGCAATAGACCTTTAGCACTTGAATGCTGAACAAACCTGATTGCTTCCTGATATTAGGAGTTCAACTCTGGCTTACATTTTTTACACAGAGAATGAATGTTTTTTAAGCGTACATAAATTCAGCTTTTATCCTTAGTATATTTTGTGAATGGCTTACAAAGGTTTTAATTACATGGCTAATTCAGGGAAAAATTTAGTACTGCTTACCTATTGTTTTGACTTGCTGCATTAATTGTTCCTGATTATGATAATTAACTCTAATCAACTACCTCCTTCTGCAAAATATTTGATCTTTTAGGACTTTTCACAGTGCTTTCAGCCAGCAAGAAAATAAGAGCTCAGTTTAGACAAAAGTTCATCTCTGAAGTCTTTAACTGAACAATCTCAATGAGATGTCTTTATTTTGGATTTCATTAAATTTAATCCTTAGAATTTGAAAACACCTCCATATTATTGATCCTGAACTGCCCAGAATTATATAAAAACCTTCAAGTCAGTATAGACTCATTGCATTACTTAAGCATTACATCTTGAATATTTCATTGTATTTGAAAAAAAAATATTTTATCAATCTACCATTTTTGTTCTGTCTACACTGTGCTCCTGGTGAGGTGAATTGATCTCTGTATGACTCGTAATAACTAAACTCAGGAACAGTCTTCACTAGCATGCTTTCTAATAAATCAGATGTCTATAAGGCAGGCTGAGTTAAATAATATTTCATTTATTTATCTCAAAAGGTTTTGTACAGGAAGCGATTTAACAATTTTCAGTCCAACAGGTAAAAACCTCTATTTAAGTTACTCCGGGCAACAAAATGTCTAATTAGATAAATACTAAAGAATCAAACTATTGACTATTGTAATATTCCCGTAGTCTGCGGATTCAATCCTACCAGACTAAGTGATGACCATGAGTTAGACTAAACACAGGGCTGAAGACACATTATTTTGCATCCTGAGTTTCACAAGTGGTATGAGTATATAATCTAACAATTTCTTTTACTTTAAAATCCATGGTTGTGCTAACTGCTTTCACCACAAACTATCTTTGGGTTTCTGAAGAATAAATATGTGTAAAAAATGGTATTTCACATAGGATTTTTGCACAGCATGCAGGATATTTACTGTGGTTTTTAAAATATGCATTGAATGCATTGGGCATTATCAGTCTTGACTTTTTCTAAACTGTTCCCTTAAGCAGTATCAGTATGTCCAAAACCTTACAGGCAATGTAATTTTAGACTTGCTTTCACTGACATCTCTTGCTTTTCTTTTGTTCACTTCAGACTTCTGATTCATCTATGCTCTCAGTTTGAAATACTCACTGTGGCATTTAATGTGATCACTGACTCTTTCCCACTACCCTGCTCTTTTATTCTCGTTTTTGTTCTCATTCAGTCTTTCAGAACTGTTATATTATTCTCTAAATTACAATTTATAATTATCGTTTTTTTTAAGCTTATAGCTTTTTGATATTCTCCAGCTCTAAAATTTACTTCTCAATATATTTGGTTTTTTCATTTTTTTGAGCATGGGATCTATTGAATTGAAGTTCCTTTCTCTCAAAGCATATCAAGAATTACATAATCAAGAATTTACATATTTCTTTTTTGTATCTAATTAAGACATTTATTTCTTTTATTGAGACACTGTTTTCATTGATTTGGCAATAATTTGAATGAAGTTCACTCATCTAAAATGAATAATGGTAGTGAAAGAAAAGTATAAAAATGTGTATTAGGTAAATTACCTCTTTTCATTATTAAGTTTTGCAAAGGCTGGTGTAGTTTGATACATTGTAAACCACTTCGTGCAACTTTCATGGTTTGGTCATCCTTCAAATATTCTGTCTTTTCTCTTGTATCTGACAGGGACTGTGTGCTTTTTCTGGCTCCTCAATTTTGCATGGTTAGAAAAGTATCAGACGTTTCAGAAAGAAGGGTGGAAGAACTCCCACTTCATTACAGTCTACCTTAACATCGACACAAAATTGTTAAAACTTTATTCTTTGAAATAGAAGATGGGAGGCTGCAAGTCCTGTAGGAAGCTGTGGAAGTTGCTAGAGCAGGTCACTGCTTCCTGGATTAATATTTTCACTTAACTAGATAATTATGTGCATTATATGCATTTTACCCTTTGTGCAGTGATGTGCTAAGGAAATTTTAAGGTATTGGTAGTATTGCTACCACATAGCTTTCCTAGTTGTTAGTCCAGCAAGTATTTCCTAAAGATCCTCCCTCCCACTTTCGTGGAAATTCCTCTCAGCTGCTTCTGTTACTCAATTCTTTTGTTCTGACACTTCAAAAAACCACCCTTCAAGTTCAGAGTCAGCAGAATGATACAGCAAGGAGTAGACTACCAGATGACTGAAGGTCATACATTGATATCCATGTTGCATCCCTCAAAATATACAGCATCAAGGTGTGCTAATTTTGTAACTGACTCATCTTATACCTATCCAGCTATGTCTATATCAAATAAAGCAGACCCACTCTTCAGTGTCAAGCTGAATGCTATGGCATAGACCATAGTCCATCTACAGAAATTGTTCTTTAGCTAAAGTGGATGTCAACTGTGGATGTCTTCATGCTAAAGTGGATGTCAACTGTGGATGTCTTCATGCTAAAGTGGATGTCTTCATGCTAAAGTGGATGTCAACTATTAGCTCCCTTTAGTTTGTTCATGGGGACATAGATGTTACAAAACTGGCAAGTAGAAAGACTAAGAGAGAAGTTGCAATGCAGTTGAGTTGCAGGGAAGTAAGATGTCCAAAAACTTTTCCCAGGAAGCTTAGTGATACAAAATTCTGAAAATGAACATCTGAAGACAAGAAGGAGCTATAAACATCTTCCACTGAGGTTGCTTCCTACCTGTTGTTGTGACACTTTTTAACGTGTGTATAAATTGGCTAGGTTGCTTACAATTTCCATTCCAGAGGTCGGGACTTCAGAATATATATTGTCAAGAAAGCAGAGCCTGGGATTAGAGCTATAAAGGAGTATCAATTTTTTTCAGTAAAACACAGTTCTCTCACTAAATTGAGAAGAAATTGGCAAGAAAGACACACAAGACTGTTCTGGCTCTATATAATTACTAGATCATTCTTGCTGTGTACCAATTTACTGGGAGGAGTTTAGACAGGGTTTACAGCCAAATTATGCTGGAACAGAGTGTAGCAGTTGTATTCGATTATTTATGCATAACTTTTCATATTGTTTTCATGCACTAACTTTGCAATTGTATTAACAAACAGCTTAGACTTCTTCTTTAATAAGCCATGCTATTGTTCCCAAATGCATATCAAAATGGGCCTTTCTCCTAGTATTTATCACAGGAATTATAGTATATATTACTGAAGGAAAGCTCTTAGATTCTTACTACCATACTCACTTTTCTCTAGTTATCTCCATTTGTCTATTGCTGTTAGCAAATGCTTACAAGTAGTTGGTAACTTGGTAGCTATTTCTATTCCTTTATGCTTCACAGTCCACTCGATATAAATCTCAATATTTGTAGACAGCCAGCGTGTCTAATTCTATGCAATTATTCTGAAAGCTAAATCTACAATTTCTTAGCTGTTAATGTGTACTTTATTATTAAAAGGAGATCCCAGAGTTATTAAGCCCAGCTATTTTAGTTGACGTGCCTCTGGAGGATAATTCAGATGAGTACCTCTGACCATAAATGAGTCACCAAAAGCTATGACATTCTGCTGCCCCCTTCCAGTTCTGGTCTCAACCCAGTTCACTGATCAGTCCACCTGGATTTCTGCCAGGAGATGTCTGCCTTTCTCAATGCCACATCTCTGAACCTTTTTTATAGGTGACAAGACATACATGTACATGAAGCCTTGTTCTTGCTGCCAGACAGAGCATCCTCCTCCAGACCTCCTGCTTTGCTTCACTCATGCCTTCTTTTTGACCTTGGGGGGCATTAGGCTATGGTCTCTGCAGCATCCCTCCTTTTGAACTCGTATTCGTTACATCTGATGACCTCTGGATACACTGAAGTCTGTTAACCACCTATGGCAGTTCCTCACTTTCTTTGCCACAACTATTAGTGCTTGCATGGCACAGGGGAGGCTGTTGCCATCACTCCTGACCCAAGCCATTCCTTGTAGGCCACAATAGTCAGGATAGGACGTGCCACAAAACCTGATCTCCACATCATGCATTTTCCCTTGCACAGGCAGCACCTCTGGGACTACTATGAAACCCTCCATACCAGCTGCTACTTTAGCTGCCTTGCTTCTTTTTGCACATCCCTTCTGGAAGTGCCCTGATGGTGATACTCTTTAACTACCAGCTAAACAGGAAGCCTGAAGTCAGTCTGCTTCACCTTTCTGTGAAGTTCCCCACTTTGCAAGGAACCTCACACACTGTCCTGTAATCTTCCCATGGCAGCTCATTTGCCTGAATTGCTTTGTCTCACACTGCAGCCACAAAGAGTGACCTAAGGAAGGGAACAAAGGGTATTCAGCTGTCCTCATGAAGCCTGGGATGGCAATGAGGTGCTTTAATGGTGAAACTAGGTCAAGAGAAAACTCAGTGAGGAAGGAGGTTTTAAGTGAGATCTGAAGCCTGAGAAATGCTGAGTAAAACAGATTATATAAAGCAAAAGAAACTGAAGAGGCAGTGTTAAAATAGTAAAAAAAAAAAAAAAAAAAAAA
>NDXB01001108.1:1804-25823 GCA_002631895.1 Agapornis roseicollis | reverse complement strand
TAAAAAAAAAAAAAAAAAAAAAAAAAAAAAGAAAGAAAAGAATGGAGAGGGATTCTTTGGAGTGGATAAAACAGAAGGTGCAATGCAAGAGGATGTGGACAAAACCCCTAATCTGTGCCCACTATAGACTGTTCTTTCAGAGCTTGAAGTCAAGTCAACATGCTTGAACCTAATATTTATTCAGCCTTCTGGAAACAGAAATCTGCCAGAGAAAATAATTCTTTAGCTTAACATTTGTACAATGGAAATAATAGCCTTTCACATGACAAATTAAGCCAGTAAAATTGATGATGACTGTTGGAGAAAGTCTGAGTTAGTAGGTCTGTCTTCAATTCAGTGCATCTGTGCACTGGAAAAGGACAAGATATTGCATACAACAGTAAGAAATTAAAATTTCCATTTTGTACAAACAGGCAACTGGTTCAGGGAATTAAAAAAGCATTCTGTGCTCACTGGTTGAAAACTATTCTAATGCAGATGCATGAACCTGGACCAAGGGAAGACAATATAAACCTCATTCCTTGAATGGTTAATAACATCCTGCTAGCTGATACCTTTTGTACATAGCAAAAATGTATCAGCTAAGAACTAGTGTGCTATTCTGAGCTGCTACTTTCTAGTATTCTCTGTAAGTTAATCATTGTCTAAGTCCATTTCTTATCCTTCTCAACAGAGAAATACATAATACCAGTGTATAAATTAAACATCTTCATTTCCCTTCAGTTTGTCATACCGCTCTTGGTTTCCACATTCTCTCAGTTTCTTTCAGCCATTTGCACATCTATCCTATTATCTGAACTTGTCATGTCTCTGATGGCATGGTAAACTGAAAACAGTACAGTCACCAGAACCTAACTTGGGTTTACTACTTTCTATCAGCAATTTCAGCTCCTGTTTCAATCCCTCCAACTTTTTCTTAAGCAAAGAAATCTGGTTACAGCTTAACTACAGGCATCCTGCTCTTGGTTCATAAATCTAAATGTCACTGCTTTGCTTGGTTCCTTTGTTATCTACTTTAATCCTGGTTGATGTTTCTTGACTTGTTGTAACCTGTTAGTGTCAAACCACTCCACAACATCTCTCCCTGTGACATTCCTTAGGAATTCCATTTTTATTTCCTCCTGCAAAAGTGATTCAGTTGCAACTTTAGGTAATAAACATTCACAGGCTTGTGCTTTTTTGGTTTGGTTCTTTGAGGGGAAAAAGGTCTTACACGATTGATCATTCTTATCAGTCTTACTATACTTAAAAATACAGAGAGATTTAAGGAAAATTTATTAGATTTTCTTTCCAGCTGAAAATACAAATCTTGTACTTCACAATTTTGCACAAGCCTGTTTATAGAAGAAAAAATTCATGCTATGATAATGCCTTTCTTTTTAAAAGCTTTAGATGCCCATTAAAAACTTCAATGCTTTTTCTAGACAATATGCTTTTAATTTACACAGAACTTTTCAGTCTCATCCTCTTTTCTATTGTTGCATCTGTGTAATGTGACTAAAGCATGCACAATATGTTACAACCAGTAATGATATTGCACTACTGGTATGCTGGCTGCTGGGTTCATGTTTATAGTTAAACTCTGATATTTGTTGAAAATAGTCCAGAAAACACAAGTTCATGCATTTTTATCAGCTCAGCTTGCATAGTCATTATACAATTTGTTTAAAACATGAATTTAACATATTGAAAAGCGATAGTAAATCAATTTTTTTAAACCTGATCCTGAAATCTATGTTATGGATGAATAATGACAGTTTAAAAAATTATAGGTGCTAGAAGAAATGGAAACCAATCCTACATTCTAAACAACAGAAGAGACCTAACAGATAACACAAAGAGATACCATATGAGAATAAATCCACTGAGCATCCACTTAATTTGCAAGAGTTCAAAGGACATTCAACCCCAACAGAATGACATCAAAAAGGATTGTAAAAATATCTTGTCAAACAGCATTGTTGCGCTGTCTAACTTTTTAATCGTAGCATAATGTTAATGCTATTAGAGTTTCTATAAAGACATGCAAAGGTCAAGGATGCAAAGGGAAAAAAAAAAGAAGAGGGGTAAAGAAGAAAAGGGGAAAAGAAGAAAAGGTTGTATGTGCTAATTACATTTTCTGGAGCTTAGCATGGTGGTGTGACCTATATTTATGCTTCTTTGCCTGATGATATTATTTTAAAACTCTCCTTTTGATAGTCACTGATTCTAGAATGGGGTATAAAGTGTTTTATGGAAGATGAAGGAAAAATATGTGATTCTTACACTGGTGAAAGCTCTTCCTCTCCAGTTCCTCTAACTAGAAAATCTCCCATTTTCAGTTTATCCAAATTTACATTTTAATTCTTCTATACACAAGATGAAGCAAACTGCATATGTATGGAGGTACATATTTGCAACGGGTTTTGTTCACTAAAACTCATGTCATATCCATATAAATCTGTAACTGTATATGCTAGGGAGCACATGGTTCATTTCAGCTCTTCATCAACAATTATTCAAAGATAGAAAATTGGTTACCCTATTGTCAAATAAATAGTAATGTATACATGCTATTTTTACTTAGTATTACATATCTATACTTCGTTTCAGGTAAACAAACCATTGAAAACACTGCTATTTAGTGCAAGAATTTTATGGTTTTTGTGCTGCAGTGGGGGTGGGGAAATTCTCAGTTATTCTTGATTTTTTTTTTTTTTACATTGTTATTCATATTTGTACAAGCTTCAACTTTGCTGTTAAATATTGCCTCTGGCCTATAGTTAGCACAGTCTATTTAAATTTCAATTGGAGAAAAAGACACCTTCTTTTTGTATTATGTGATCAAAATTTTGAAGCTCTGTAATTTTCTTGCTGCTCATAGAAACAAAGCACCCAGGTTCACAGAGAAAGCCCTTTCTACAGGCTATAAATATTTGCTATTTGAAAAATCTCAATGAGGGATTTAGTTATTAAAAAACCAAAGGAAGAAAATTACTAATAATGATTGGTTTGAGCTAATGAGATGTTTTTATGCAAATATATGAACCTTAAATATGACCTGGAAACAAAAGACTGCTTAACAGTTACTATTATGCTATACATTAGGAGATCAATTAAAAGAACTTCTTTTTAATGATCAAGCTGTACAAGTGTTGCTATGGAGACCTAGAAAGAGAGAGATCCTGAATACAAAATAGCTACAGAAATAAACAAAACAAAACAAAAAAATTGTAAACAGGTATTGTAAAATGTGTATAATCAGTTAAGTAATAAAAGGCTGATTCAATTCTTCTTAGTATAACTGGAAGAGGGGCACTTTTTTATATGAAGATGCCAGTTGAGTGCATATTTAGATGAAGCAAGGCAATGCCAAGATAATCTTTATACAATCAAGGACAGCTTCCTAAATTGCAATATGGGATAGAAAGACAGGTCTACTTTAAAGGTCTTAAGGAATTATTATTATTAGTCATATTATTGCAAATTTCTGCCAAAGAAAAAATATATATGTGGCAAAGAAAGTGCAAATACAGGTGGTTAAAAGCCATCTTAATTATTTCCCTATTCCCTAATATAAAGTGGAACTTATATCAGAAGAAGCTTAAAAGTACTCAGACTGTCTTGTATGCAGGCTGTTGACTACCTCATATTCTTTCATTCTGTTTTTAACACCTGTATTTTAGACAACTCTTGAACAACTATAGCAACAATAAGAAAATACTGTTAAATAGCATTTTGGGTTAAAAATTTATTTTGGGTATATATTCTAAGCACATATTGCAGAAGGAACAATTAGACACAATAATATTTTCCAGTACACAGAGTATATCCTGCATATATATGCACAGAAAAAAGTTCAAAGCAGGGTTGGTAACTGGGATTTCCTGTAGAGGTCTAGAGACCTTCTTTTAACAAACAACTCTTCCTCTCCTCTCTGTTCTCTCATTTGCATTTATTTGTGGCTGCAATGATTCACCTTCTTTGGCAGTGAAAAAGAAAGTACCCAGAGGAAACTGATCCCAGAAGCAGCTCTGACATCACAACTCAGTTCTGCATGTTATGGTGTCATCTCTTTTCATGGAGATTTTGGTGTTACCCAGCTGGCAACCTCTGTAACTTTGTGTGAGCTAACATTAATGATACAATCTGAGCATGTGAGCTGCCTTTTAAAGTTATATATTTATTTAAGTAGGTTTTTCTAGACCATGCCTGTATACTTCTCACATGTTTGAAAGCAAATAAAGATCACCAAAATCACAATTTTCAATTAACAACTGGCATTTATGAACAGAAGAAAGAAATTGGTACAGATTTGTAGAAACCAAACCAGCAAGGGACTACAGACTCATCAAGTCCTGTTTCCTCTGGCTCATTCCTGTATTTACCAACTTTTGTCTCAATCTGTTCTGAGAAACCCATTCATGTGGATGTTTCTGAAGGAGGCATAGAATAAAAGAATTTGAAAGACTCTTTCAATGTGGAATTCAAAGTGAACTAAACAAGTGACATAAAAACAGTATTGGAAGTATCACAAAAAGTTAATTAAAACATTGCTGTTAGTGCCACAGAGGAGGATGGGAGGGTATCAGACTGTCTTTTTCAGGAGTCAGTTTTAATTAAAATAGCTATATGTTTTTTCTGAGATTCACCCTTTGTTATAAACCTGACACAACCATGTATGATGGGACTACCAAAATGACCTAATTCTACACATGCTATAATCAATGGTTCAGTAGAAACTGGCCAATGTTAATGAGTACTTTCAAAAATCATCTAGTATGATTTTCCCTGTTTCTCACTTTATGTATGACATGAACTAATAATACCTTCCTGCCTTATAAATGTTATATCAGGCTTGTTTAAGCTATTAAAAAATGCCTTCTAGGCTAAAATCTGTTTAAAGTATTTGGTTCATATTATGCACACTAGCTCTAAATAGAAGGCAGCTACACTTTAGAGAAACACAAAAAGCCAAAAAAAAAAAAATAAAAAAATACACAGTTATCAGGAAGAAAAGAGTATTATTTCTGAAAGAAAATCTTTCAGGCTGCCACTTCATGGGAAGGTCCTTTTGGTTAGCTTCAGTGAGATAATCAAGAAATCCAATTAGTTCTATATAGAAGTTACAAATCTGTTCTCATCAAAGAACACATAGCCTTCAGCACAACCAAACAAGATACTATTAAATTACATCTATTGAAAAGAATTGTATCCTGCTAATGAGAGAAATTCTAGCCACTCGTCAGATCAGTCGAAGTTCCTTGTGGCTCATTAAAAAAAGATGTTAAACAGTATGGTGTTTTGTTGACTGCTTTGTAAATTGTGCTACTGAGCTCTTAGATTCATATACTTAAACTTTGCAAAAATCAGTGACAGCTGATGTGAACCCCGTAATCCATCACAGTGGGAGCACACACTGCACCTCACTCCTAAGAGATTTCTTCAGATAGGAGAATGCAATAAATTTGTCTTGCAGAGTGACGTAGGGCCAGCTAACTTTTGGGATCAATGGAAGAATCAAGTTCCAAAGTCAAGGACTCTGAGCAAATACCACCCAGAATTTATTTGATTTTTCAACAAACTCTAAAATGAATTCAAATGTAATCATTTGCTGAACAAACTTCATGACTTATTTGCATATATGGTCTTACAAATATTCCATATTTAGATAAAATTTGTAAAGCCCATATGTATCCATATGTTGCAATCAGAAGTCCGGGCTGTCAGGACGTCACAAACAGTTATTGTGGTAAGTCTACAGTCTCAAAACTTGTTACAAATCATTATATAGGACATATTCTTTTCAAAGTAAACAGTTTTTTTAACCCTGTTTCCCCAGACTTCAAAATTTCATTGTCTTATCTTCAGTTAATTACTGGATTTCAATGCATATAGTGACCCTGGATTTTAATTCTGGTAAGCTTCAGTATGTGTTAAGGGAAGAAAACAAATTTGCAAAGATGATAGAATTGAATAAGCAAAATAGTTTTTGAGGCAATATTAACTGCAAAACTGCATTATTTATGGTGAATTTACTCCATATTCTGCTAACAGTACTTAATCTTTTGCTTTTAAAATATATTCCTTCTTTTTCATTTAGAACACCTAACCACTCCTATATGGAAATAAACATTTCTGCTAATTACTTCACTGAGAAAAAAGATTATGGAAAATCAAGACGAGTGAGATGCTGTGCTTTGTGCAAATCAGACAGACAAGCTGTCAGCGCTGCCTAACCCATCCTTAGAACAATTCTCTTTCCCCAAGGAAGTTGTCAGGAAAATGGAGGTCCTTGTCATTTCTTTGCTTGCAATTTGGGACTTTTCTTTCACACCTAGTTTATTTCTAGAATCTTTTGACACTATTCTTGAAATTAAGTGACAAAATAATTTTTTTTTTTTTTTTTCTCATTACAATCTGGAATCTATACGTTCCTACTGCTATACATGTAGGGAAAGGCATGGCTAATGAGCGTGTTTCTTTTATTTTGCTCAGTCTCTGTAGCGAGTTTTGTCCCATAGGCATGCCAAGTAGGAAGCTCTGCATCAGTGCCTCAAGTGGCTGGGAAAATTATCAGTGCTTGAAGAGCCCTGGGAGACTCATCAGTCCTGGAGTGTCCTTGAGAGCCCACAGAAGCACACTGGGCGGGAGGCATGGGAGCTCAGTGCTTGTGGGAACTCTGAGCAGACCAGCTCCTTCAACTTTCCTGTACAGGCAGCTTTATGATAGTGAATACTTGAATTGGAGCAGTTTGTGAAGTATATTAGAACCCTAAACTTGCTGGGAACCTTTTATACTGAAAAGCTATGTTATTAACCTTATATGTTTCTCAACAAGAAAGATTTTTTTAATATATCTCATTAACAAATGTATGAGCTTCCTCAGATATATTTACATCTGGAGTATGGAGAAAAACATGAAAAACTGTCTAAATATGTGTAAATAGATTATTTTTTTTGTTAATTCTCTTTAATTTTTATGTATTTTTTTTTCCAATGACCTTATACTTCATCAAGAAGCAGCCCATATTTCCTCAGCTGCTGTCATTAGATATATGGAAATAATTTTGGACATTTTTAAAGGAAGGTCCATAACAGAATTACAAGAAAAGGAGAGATTCATGATGTATTGTAAAAATGTGGGAATGTAGGAAAAGATATTTAATTAGTGATACAGCATCTGTTATCATATGGTGGTAAATTCTAGATAAAATTTGCATTAGTTTCTAAGATCTGTCACATACATATATGTGTGAAAATATGTGAAAGATCAGTCATGTACAGGATTATGGGTTTACTGGTCACATGCACAAATATTGAAATCCAGCAAGTGTTAAAGCAGAACTCAGTTTTAAAATGGAATATATTTTTCTCCATGTAACTAAATTGGGAAATATACATGTTTCAGATTACCTAGAGCTGAGCCTTGGCAGCACAGCTTTATCAAGAGCATTTCCAAAAATATTCCAAATTAACAATGTAACCTGTGTTTTTATACTAATTCCAAACCAGTAGAAACCCTATGTCGTTCATTCAAGATAAAAGAGAAATATGGATCACTGGGTAATTTACATAAGAAACTAAATTTTAGATAGTGACAAAGAAACTGGGCACAAGTGGAAAGAGGAAATAAAAAGAACTTGGAGAAAAAAGCCCAAAGCAACCCAAACAGCAAAACCTCAGAACTATATGTAATGTAAGTCTCAGTTTTGTTAAGGAATTGTTTGTATGGAGACATTTGGAAAATATTAGCCTGAATTAAGAAAATAAGTGAAATCACATTAAATTTAATTAATTCAACTGAAATAAAATGTGTGCACTCACCTCAGGTGATCGTACTTCAGTCGAGTTACTCCACCCTCAAAGGAAAGTAAATTAAATCAAACTGAAGCCATGAAGGGTTCAGTTACCATATGTCAGCAGTCAGTACACATATGTGGCAAATACAAGGTCATCTCAGGGCTTAGGTAAGAGCCACAGGCTAAATTAGCCACATAAAAAGTTGCTGTGGCTCATGAATAAATCACGTCTTTGTCTATGGCTTATAATTCTCAAGAAAAACGGTCAGAGGGATTTTTTTTTTTTTTTTTTTTTTTTTTATTTTTTAACTAATCCAGTTGAGACATTTGCAATTTTTTCTTTTTCAATCATCATAATAAAAAAATATGAACCAAGAGCAAGCTGTCTAGATTCATTTCATTAAAAAGCATTTAACTATTCAGAATCTAAAAATGAATGAAAAGTAGAATAATATAATATGTTCCTCTAGGGAGTGGGGACCAAATTCAGATGGACTACTCAGCATAGTAATCTTTTTAAGTTTCAACAAATCTCCTTCCATTCTTCTCCCAGTTTGGTGGCCTTCTATGATGGGGCTACCGAACTGATAGACAGGGGTAGAGCAGTTGACGTCATCTACCTGGACTTGTGCAAAGCATTCAATGCTGGCCCACATGACATCCTTGTCTCTAAATTGGAAAGACATCAATTTGATAGATGGACCACTCAGTGGATAAACAACAGGCTGGATGGCCGCAAGCAAAGAGTTGTGGTCAATGGCTCAGTGTCCAGCTGGAGACCTGTGACGAGTGGTGTCCCTCAGGAATCGGTGTTGTGACCAGTCTTGCTCAACATCTTTGTTGCTGACATTGACAGTGGGATGAGTGCACCCTCAGCAAGTTTGCCAATGACACCAAGCTGTGTGGTTTGGTGGATACGCTGGAGGGAAGGAATGCCATCCAGAGGGACCTTGACACTCTTGTGAGGTGGGCTGATGCCAAGTGCAAGACCCTACACCTGAATCAGAGCAATCCCGGGCAGAGCTACAGGTTGGGCAGAGAAGAAATTCAGAGCAGCCCTGCGGAGAAGGACCTGGGGATGTTGGTCGATGAGAAAATGAACACAAGCTGAAAGTGTGTGCTTGCAGCCCATACAGCCAACCGTATCTTGGGCTGCATCAAGAGGAGTGTGACCAGCAGGTGGAAGGAGGTGATCCTGCCCCTCTACTCTGCTCTCGTGAGACCTCACCTGGAGTATTGTGTGCAGCTCTGGTGTCCTCAACATAAAAAGGACACAGAAGTGTTGGAACAAATCCAGAGGAAGTCCACGAGGATCATCAGGGGACTGGAGCATCTCCCATATGAAGACAGGCTGAGAGAGTTGGGGCTGTTCAGCCTGGAGAAGAGGCTGTGTGGAGACCTCATAGCAGCCTTCCAGTATCTGAAGGTGGCCTATAGGGCTGCTGGGGAGGGCCTTTTCATTAGGGTCTGTAGTGATAGGACAAGGGGTAACAGGTTCAAACTTAAACAGGAGAGGTTTATATTGGACATAAGGAAGAAATTCTTTCCTGTCAGGGTAGTGAGGCACTGGAATGGGTTGGCCAGGGAGGTTGTGAGTGCTCCATCCCTGGCGGTATTCATGGCCAGGTTAGATGAAGCCTTGGATGGCATGGTTTAGTGTGAGGTGTCCCTGCCCATGGCAGGGAGGCTGGAACTAGATGATCTTAAGGTTCTTTCTAACTCTATTTTATGATTTATAATTTATTGTATTTGT
The DNA here is from genome assembly GCA_002631895.1 of Agapornis roseicollis. Lineage (NCBI taxonomy): Eukaryota > Metazoa > Chordata > Aves > Psittaciformes > Psittacidae > Agapornis > Agapornis roseicollis. Next base: position 16,290 of record NDXB01001108.1, on the reverse strand, counting down.
TAGCAGTAGGTCTGAACTGCAAAATGAGCACATTAGCTTCCTGGTTTTAGGTAGATCAGTACTGAAACAGCTAACAGAGACTTATATCATGAAATGTCTTCCCTTTATTATGCAACAGTTTGCCACTGAGCTACTGAATGAAACTGTCTGCAGACTCAGGAAGATAGCAGGCTGTTATCTGGCTCAAGTGAGAAAGATTTAACTAGCAACAATAAAAACTAACACAGCTGAAAGCACAGGGTCTTCTACATTACTCTGCTGCAAGCAGTTGATTCAGCAACTAGAATGTTTCTTTAACTTGTGCCAGCTGCTAACTGTCACCTGAAGCTGTTATTGCAATCAGACATCTCATGTACATGTCATCCATGCTTCAACTCTCCAGCCAAGCACTTTTCCATTGGTGATAGTAATTGTGGGCATAACAAGATTCATTATTACCTGGCGGAGCAACGAGGACTCATGCCACAAAAAAATTACTGCAGTGACTTTGCAGACTGTTGTTAAAAAGCCTTAGAGCAAGGCTAATGAATTATTGTACAGCATATCAGAATACATGTTTTCTAATTTAGAAGAGTTCCCTGTAAAATAAAAGCATTTTTGAAAAAAAAAAAATCTATGCATTTCTGAAAATCACAAGTTTTCCTTTGTATCAGATGCCAAGCAGTAACATTTTCTAATCTATTGGATGTTTTTATACATATGAAAATAAAAAGATAAGATGTGCAATTTTAAGTCGTGCCAGTCAACCATAGGTACTGAAAACTATGGAGTGAGAAAGGTGATGTAATGACACAGGAAGGAGGTAAGACCCTCCAAGGGGACTAATGGATCCTGTCAAATGTGGGACTAGTGCTCACAACAGTCCTCCAGCACCTCTGGAAAATCTGTCTTGCAAAGCAGGCAGCGCATAGTACTGTGTATTTTATCTTTCATTTGTAGGAATCACTGCTTAGCCACTCACATTAAACTCCCCCCAGAATCATAAATCAAATCACTGAAACTTGATAGGGGATCAGATTGGACAGGATGAGACTGGGGCTATAACCTCTCTCACTGGGAAGCACACCAATTTGACATCCACTGCGTGCCAGGAAGGATGCCCATGTGCTCACTGCCCATGAAATATTTCTCTTCTCTAAATATTTATTAATATTAAGTTCTCAGTGGCTGCAGAGCTGTGAGTAAAGGTAACTGCAGAAGGCTTAGTGTATATGGTGTTTTTAATTTAAGATTGCTGGGGATTTGTTAGATATTAAGAACTGTTCCAAAGTCCCTAGACCCCACAGCTGCCTGGAGCATGCAGCAATAAGCAATGGTGATCTGAAAGGTTCCCAGACAGCCTTTGACATTGTTCTCCTTCTAGATACATGACCTTCACGTTGAGGATTTGTAAACCTGTACTTCACTTTCAGAGATGATGGGATGGATACAATGAAAACTCATTGCTTTCTCTTTTTAGTCTTATAGCCATGAGGAAAGGCCAAACCCTGTCTCAATTAATTCAGACTCAACTTTTTGTAAAACAGGTAAGTAATAGTTCAGTGAAATGATAAGAAAATCGAGACACAGATAAACACATATGATGTTAATGGCCAAGGTTCAGTCAAATATACTAAACAATATGGTTTCAAATTCAATATTGTGCCCCAGATTTTGTCAAAACCAAGGGCTTATCTAGAGCCTCAGACTCTACTGAAGCACTTATTTGGCTCACCTTCTGGTTAAAGTGGAAAATGACAGGAAACCATAATACATTCTTAGCAACCTGACTGCATTTTTTTTTTACTTAACTGTTGCACTGGAAGCTACTTTTTACTCAAAACCACCTATTCATGTTAAGTCTGGTGATAATATTTTCTTTGCCAATCACTGCATTTTCTCACAAATTTTCTGTGACAGAGACATGCTTACAGTACCACCTGCAGCACTATAAAGCTAAAAAATTCTTGTCTAAATCAGGTAAATTATTTTATCTACTCAACCTTTTGTATCTATGCGCTTACTCAACACATGCAAACAGCTCCAAAGCGTACAGACATGTTTCAAGCTCGTTATCAGAGTTCTGACATTCCTATCACCATAAGAGATTCTTACTTGTGAACAAACACATTGGGCCAGTATATTTCACTATAGCAGACCAGGTGTTCTCTTGTGGAAGTCAAGGTAAGACCTTACATTAGTATATTTATTTTTAATAAATTATGTATAGTTCACTTACATTTCAGAGATTAAAAGGAAATATATGTTAAATAAGACCAGAATTCTCATTTAATATATGAATTCTCACCTCATTGTATTACTTTATGTACCATGAATCATGACAAACTTAAATTTGATTTTCAAATTATGGTTCTTGTAAGTTAGTATTCTATTTTATGCAAATTTTTCAAAAGTTAGACAAATATGCTCTGACTTGCTTGCATAATTTTCCACTATTTCTTTAAGACTGTATTTTGAGCAGTCAGTCTGGGGATTGTGGGAAAAGAATAATGCGTATCTGAAGAAAGCAGAGTAATTTCCAAAATACCTCAATTTAAGTGCATCTATCAAAAAATTCAGAAAAAATATATTTGGACCATGTAATATATAATCCAAGCTGCAGACCTGAATTATACGTAATTTAGGGTGACCAAACCAGCATTAATCGACATTTTTATCATGTTCAGAAAATCAGAATTTAGATTCTGAGGAATAGGACATCAAAAACTGTTTGAATGAGATGAATATATAAAAATGTTGAAACACTGTGCTCTGAATGGAGAACTGTTACTTTAAGAGGCTGCTACATCAGTAAAATCTAGATGGACCATGGAGCAACCCTGTGGCCATGCAGCTGTGGGTTTAACTATGAAATGTTCAGATGATGTAGGCTTTCCAGTACACAGCCTGAACTCCAAACAATTTCCAGTTTGCAGGTCAGGAGTTAGACCACTGTGTTTTGGAGCAGTCTTAATTAGACCTCTCCTCTGTGCACAATACTCTCAGGGATGGAATAGTATCGAGCATTTTTAAGGTACTGAAACTGAAGCAGCTTCAATGTAATGTGTGGGACCAGGTCTGATTGGTGCCAACACCTAGTGTAGGGCAATCCCTGCACATCGTCACTGTTAAAGCTCTCCATTACTTGAAAATAGTGAAGGGTGAAGTCCTTCAAAAAACTACTTTATGAAAAGGAAAGGAAAATAAAATGAACAAGTTGTCACAATGTGACAATTCATAATTTCCAAGATGTAACCCTAAGATTTTATGGTGTTACCACCAAAAAACCCCAAAACATCATCATCAGTTAGGGACTAAATACTATCTCGGTTTGGGGTTTAAGTGTTTGGCTTCCTTCATTTGTCATTTCCAGGTTATGTTGGTCCCTGAATTCTCAATTTTGTAGATACTATCTCAAGACAGGACATTTACAACTCCAGGATAACAACTTTGGTTTTGTATCCATATGTATCATGCCTGGGGACTAAATTACAATTATGGATGATAAAAACTACAACAGTATAAGCTGAATATTCCAAAATACAACTATTTTTTGTGCAAAACCATCTGACCCTTGAATATCACAGTACAGCAAAACAACAGAGGAAAACAGTGCAATAGGGTGTAAAATATACCTTTCAATGTCATTCTCTCAGAAAGCAAAAAAAAAAAAAAAACAGTTTATTTTTTAAGGTAAACATTCCAGAAGTTTCAGCTGTAGAATTTAACAGAGAGAGAAATTTCCAAAATAGTGGTGTTGATTGAGGAGAAGTCTGATATTTTGACACAGCAAGTGGTATGGATGAAGGAGAAAGGTCAGAAGCCAAACATAAATTATGAGGGAAGCCATAAACATGAACCACATTTCAGAAATAGAAAGGGGGAAAGGTTTGATGCGCCTTTAATGTTAACAATAAAATTTTGAAGTTGATTCTCAGCTTTAGAGGTAGCCAATGCAGTTGCCTGAGTAAAGGGTAATATGAGAGAAGCAAAAACAGTAATAAATTAAACAAGAGCCAGAATTTTGAACAGATTGCAAACAGAAGGCCAAAGGGCTAGGAATACTACAAGCACTTCATTATTGTTAAAAATAACTGTGGGCTGATATAGAACCTGGGTTGACAAATTCTAAACAAGTATGAAAATAGACTATAAATAGGACAGTTATTACTCATCCCACAGTTAACCAGAGCACACCTGTGCTTTTTTCGTCACTGAGATTGAGATATTTTGACAACAGTTTTTAAATAAATGTTCTCACTGCACATTTTCAGTGATCCAATGGGAGCAGCCTAGTTTTTCATCAATGGAAAGAACAGAAGAATTTGGGAATGAAGGACTAGAAAAATATGACTCTTTGTGTGTATTTGGTTCAAATGACCATGTTTCAAAAACATTTAGGTATCAGTTATTACAAACACATTTCCAAACTGCTTTTCTTCATGCTGCAGAGACAAAGAATTATTAAAAAGGGTGAAAGAAGCATGAGGGAATTACCTAGGCCATCTCTGTTTTCCTAAGATAAGATCACCTTACACCAGTGTACTCAGATGACAAAAAATCCACAACATCCCCTGTCCATCCCCATGCTTTTTTGTTCTTAGTATTTAAAAGCTTCTCTTCACTTACAACATTGTTTCTTGCTGAAATATAAACCAATTACACTTTGTACTATACGTTACAGACAAGGAAAAGATACTACTCCCTTTTCACAACTGTTTTTGCATAGTGGGAGACAGTTAACATGCTTCCATTGTGTATTTCATTGTCTAAATTAAAAAAATTTAATTCTTAGCGTGCAACCAAGTACTGTTTACTTCAATGGAACAACCAGACAGGGACTCTCTCATGCTTCATATTAAACATTAATTATTGGTTGAAAGAAAGGACCATCATAGAATCATAGAATAGTTAGGATTGGAAAGAACCTTAAGATCATCTAGTTCCAACCTCCCTGCCATGGGCAGGGACACCTCACACTAAACCATGCCACTCAAGGCTTCATCCAACCTGACCTTGAACACCACCGGGGATGAAGCCTTTACAACTTCCCTAGGCAACCCACTCCAGTGCCTCACCACCCTGACAGTAAAGAATTTCTTCTTTATATCCAATCTAAACTTTCCCTGTTGAAGTTTTAACTCATTAACCCTTGTCCTGTCACTACAGTCCCTAATGAAGAGTCCATCCCCAGCATCCCTATAGCCACCTTCAGATACTGGAAGGCAGTCATGAGGTCTCCACGCAGCCTTCTCTTCTCCAGGCTGAACAGCCCCAACTCTCTCAGCCTATCTTCATACAGGAGGTGCTTCAGCCCCCTGATGATCCTTATGGCCCTTCTCTGGATTTGTTCCAAAAGTTACGTGTCCTTTTTAAGTTGACGACACCAGAACTGTACGCAATAATCCAAGTGAGGTCTCACGAGAGCAGAGTAGAGGGGCAGGATCACCTCCTTCCACCTGCTGGTCACACTCCTTTTGATGCAGCCCAGGATACGGTTGGCTTTCTGGGCTGTGAGCACACACTGAAGCCGACTCATGTCCCTGTTTTCATCGATCACCACCCCCAAGTCCTTCCCCACAGGGCTGCTCTGAATCTCTTCTCTGCCCAACCTGTAACTGTGCCCGAGATTGCTCTGATTCAGGTGTAGGGCCTTGCAATTGGCATGCATAAACTTCATGAGATTGGCATCAGCCCACTTCACAAGAGTGTCAAGGTCCCTCTGGATGGCATTCCTTCCCTCCAGTGTATCCACCGAAACACACAGCTTGTTGTCATTGGCAAACTTGCTGAGGGTGCACTCAATCCCACTGTCCATGTCAGTGACAAAGATGTTGAACAAGACCGGTCCCAACACCGATCCCTGAGGGACACCACTCGTCACAGGTCTCCAGCTGGACACTGAGCCATTGACCACAACTCTTTGTGTGTGGGCATCCAGCCAGTTCTTTATCCGCTGAGTGGTCCATCTATCAAATTGATGTCTTTCCAATTTAGAGACAAGGATGTCGTGTGGGCCAGTGTCGAATGCTTTGCACAAGTCCAGGTAGATGACGTCAACTGCTCTACCCTTGTCCATCAGTTCTGCAGCCCCATCGTAGAAGGCCACCAAATTTGTCAGGCAGGATTTTGCCCTAGTGAAGCCATGCTGGCTGCCACCAAGCACCTTGTTGTTTTTCATGTGCCTTAACATACCTTCCAGGAGAATCTGCTCCAACATTTTGCCAGGTACAGAGGTGAGACTGACTGGTCTGTAGTTTCCTGTGTCATGCATTTTCCCCTTCTTGAAAATGGGGGTTATATTTCCCCTTTCTCAGTCTTTGGGAACTTCACCTGATTTCCATGATTTTTCTAATGTGATGGCCAGTGGCTTAGCAACTTCACTTGCCAGCTACTTCAGGACCTGTGGATGGATTTCATCAGGTCCCATAGACTTGTGCACGTTCAGGTTCTTAAGATGGTCTTGAACCAGATCCTCTCCTACAGTGGGCCCAAGGTCTTCATTCTCACAGTCCCTGCATCTGCCTTCCAAGACTTGGGTAGTGTAGGGTGACCCTCTCTATTGACTGATCATCTGTCCCCAGACAGAGTTCCATGCTCTCCAACATAACCCTGACATAAAGGGTAACTCCCCCTTCCTGTCTGCCCATCCTGTCTTTTCTAAAGAGCCTGTAACCTTCCATTCCAACACTCCAGTCACAGAAGCCATCCCACCATGTTTCTGTGGTGCCTATTATATCATACCCCTGTAGACATGCACACATCTCTACTTCCTCTTGTTTGTTCCCTATGCTACTGGAGTTTGTATAGGGGCATCTGAGCCAAGATCCAAATGAAGCCGGCTCATTGGCTGGAGCAGCTGGAATATATCTACATTTCTCCAGGCATTTATTATAGGTGTTGGCAACCAACTGGGTGTGTAGGGATAGAATGATAGTCCCCCTCCCACAACACATCTAGTACTCTGCAATGAGCAGGAGAGGAAAAGGCTCTAGTAAAGCTTGTGGTGAGAAAACGTATGCCTTACCAGTTCAATGTCAATTTAGAGGGTTTGGGAACAGGCCAAAAAAGATTACTTCTTATAAATATCTAAGCAATACAGTTAGGATCATCCCCAGATAAAGGTATAATTGAAAGACAGCTGAAAGGGCCAGACGCAATGAAACATGGGAAGTTTGGTGTGGTATTCATCAAGGTGTAAGTAATTTGGAATTGGAAAGAAAGGGTCTATTAATGGCTTTGCCTCTGCCCATCTCTTTCACAGAGATGGCAACCTGAAGGCTGCAATACACTATTCTTCATGACTTTGTAGGTCATCCCTTATTTCTCTCTCTTTACCATCTCCAGTGTCACTTAACCACATAGAGTCTTATCATAATTTAGACTGGGAGAAGTAAAATCTTTACATACAACATGAATATGTCAAAAATGTTATGTCCTTTCTAGTAACTCATTCCCTGTTCTCAGTGCCTAGCATTCTGCATCACTTGCTCTTAGTTTAGGAGGTCAGAAAATCAAGAAACTGGACCCATTCCTGACCTCAGCAAGAAAATAATTCTGTCAACAAATTGGTCAGTTCTGTCTCATAATAATTACTTTTACAGCAAGGTCAAAGTCTGCTAACTCAAAAAAAAAGAAACCCCAACAACACTTGCCTCCCCCCCCCCAATCCTACCTAATTTTAGCATAATAGCAGTAACAGTAGTAAAAAACCTGTCCTTATTGAATTTGGTGCATTGACGTTTTTAGTGCAGTAAAAATCCATGTATAGGAAATTTCTCATATTTCATTTGCACAGAAATATGCTTTAAAATTGAGTGAAAGAATGACTTCAAAAGCTTAAAGTTTAAGTTCAGTGTATTTTGGAACATTGGTGACCCTAATTGTAACAGATTCCTACAATAGGTTTTCCACATTATCTCTAGCATACAGCAAACATACTTGTCAAACAAACAACAATCCTATGTCTTAATGGAACCATCTTTCTTAAACACATCATAGCTTTTATTTTTTACAATAAACAGTAGTCCTAAACAATAGCACTCATATGGAATACAGTGTTTGCAGGGGCCTTGGGAGCTGCATCTTGGGAACAGAGACTCAGGTACGCTGCGTCCCCTGTCAATCCTGCGTGTATTGTTAGCACTGTAGTAATAATCTCTTCTCCACCTTGCGTAATACTTGTGCAGAGCTTGAAACTATGAGGCCTTCTGTGCTATAGTTCAAGCTGAATGTGATTTATACCATTTAACATGAAAACACCTGAAAATGTGGTCTATCATGGTAATGCTGACACAACCTTAACTCTAGTGGCAGTAGCAGGTGTCGTCTGATTGCAGTATCTCCCACTTATAAAACTGACACAGTAATTAAAGAGTGTCAGAACTACAAAACAAGTGTAGCAAAGACACTTTTTATGACAGAAACATTAAGATGATTTTTAAAATATAATCTGTTATGGTATTAAAAATGGAAAATTGTGTTCCAAGTCATAATGATTTAGTTCTGAACTACAGAAATAGTTGAAATGCCTAAATATGATGGCAGTTGGTACTATTCTTAAACATTATAAATGCTATGACAAATACATTTAAATATCTTTAATTCTGCAATACCTAGAAAAGCAATTAGCAGCAATAAAATTTGTATTGAATTTGGATAAATTTTAAACAATTAGCCTTCTCCTAAATGTAATTTCTGGCCAGAAATCCATAGGGACACATGACTTATCCACATTTATTACTCATTAGAGCAGAGTAATTCCTGTCATGGTTGAACATCAAGGGATTTATCATCATAAATTCAGATCAGCTAATGGACTGAGCAGTCCTTTTCTCCCAAGAGCAAATCCCTAGGTAAAAAGTATGAAATATAAATCGACCATACTAAAAGGAGCTTATAGCAATAATATGCATAGTAGATGTATACAGTTATTATTCACAATATATAGATACAGATATTTATTGTATATTTGTAACATATTGGGAAAGTAGATTTTAACAAAATTTTGTTACGGTTCTACTCAGCCAAAGCATCCTTCCTCTACTAAATAACAGTATAGTAAGTCTGGTCTACCTCATTTTATGTTACAGGTGTTGCTCCTCCAACACATCAAAATTTCTTTTTAGATTCTTCAAAATAATGTAAGCAAAAGAATAACTAAATTATTTTTTTAATTTAAAAGACAGAGTTCAACAGACCAAAAGATTCAGCAGTTTGGTGACAGCATCTTTTGCTTTATTTCTTAAAAACATAATTCCTATTTTGGAGCAAATTTTCAGTGTGAATCAGTATGATCACAATGGAACATGTGTCCCATTGGACCTGAAGAAACCACTGCACATTTTCAGGTGGAGAAAGAATAAATAAATAAGATGTTTAATCACTATTCACTTTTCACCCCTCTGGACACTCTTCTACATTAATCCCAAGAAAGGAAAATTACATATCTAGAAATATCTGAGGCAAACTTGTTTTGGTGTCTTCGTGCTGTAATGAGGTCACTGGAATTTCTGTTTCCATTTTCCAGAGGTTATGGCTGATGAACTTCACAGAACTTTAAAAAAGGATTCTGAAATTACTTTGAACTTTCTCTGTCTTCTGAATTTACTCTAACCTAACTCTTTTTCAGGCAAATAACCTGCAAATTCTGTCTACTTTAAGATTAGAGGGAGTTTTATCCATTTTATACCTACTTTTGTGTATTATTTTTTAAACTAAATTGCTGCATTCACAGCAAACTGATTGTCTCTGCTGTTTGTACTTTGGTTTGTATTGTGGGGCTTTTGTGGAATATGCAAAATGGATATTTTTTTAAGTTGAAAGCAAATCCAGATATGCTCCTGAGAACATCTGATGTTCTCTAATAATGAGCACTCAGTCCATGAGATCAGTCTAGAGATAGAATCATAGAATCATAGAATAGTTACGGTTGGAAAGGACCTTAAGATCATCCCCAAACTAAATTGTACTGAAGATCAACAAAACCCACCAGGTCCTCATTGTCAGCCTTGCTGGTGTCCATTACCACCCTTACTATACTACACATCCTTTTTAAATACACATAGTATTATTTGCTGTTCTCTACAACTTTTTCAGTGCAATTGCGTTTCTAAAAATGTGTGTGTCCTCGGGTTTCTTGTGATGATGCAACTAGTTCCATTTCCATAATACTATTCGTCATGTTGTTTTTCCCATAAAACAGTCCAGTCGAGTCCTATATTGATGATACCCTGCAAAATTACTGTCAGAAACCATCATTAGCAACTTGCTTTTATCCATGGCATTAAAGGAAGTATTTAATAAGACTGGTCTCAAAATGGGCCATTAGGTTATTCATGGCATTACTTTTCTTCAAACTAGTAATTCCCTTTGCAACATAATCCATTATCACCTCCCACTTAGCTCTTCTTATCCACTTTAAAAATTCTTGCACTAACCCCATATTATCAAATTCAATTGATAATTTCCCGTGTGGCACCCAATCAAATGCTTTAGTGAAATCAAGACTGACTTTACTGAACACATTTCCTCTTGCAACTGCCATTTAAAACCTAGGATAACAGGGTTAATCTGACATGATCTACCTTTGACAAAGATGGTTTGCATTTCATCCCATTTTTCATTTATCTCCCTAAATTTATTCTTATTTATTCTTCTTTATTCTTATTTATTTATTTATTTTTACTCTGAAAAGCTTTGCACATTATTGAGGTCAGGTTATTAAGCTTGTTGCTCTTTGAATTACTTTTTCTTCATAAACATGGTATTTACTTCTCCCTAGTAAAAAAATATCTTTAATTTCTTTAATGCACCTTTGTTGTGCTGAATATGCAATGTCAAATCTTTCACAATTCCGGCACAAAGATTGCTACAGAAGGTAAAACAAAATCTGAAGAGCCTTGACATGAAACAATTGCTTTTCCTGAGACCTTCGTTAATCTTTACCATTACCTTCCATGAAAACTTAGTTGACATATTTATTTAATCTGAGGAATAATCTACAATCTTTAATCTTGATCACAATCTCAAAAGTATCCCTTGGTATCTGGCAGCCTTAGGACCTGTAGCTGATTTAATCATCACTCTGGAACTTCACTTCCAAAGTAGGCATCCGGTTATAGGTTAGGAACTACAATACATGGCTTACATAAAACCACAGCCATCTAAAATTAGGCATCATCTTTATTAAACTATATTTTCTAGCCATAAACTCTTATATTTTTATAATTATGATGATGGAAATATCTAACTTGTCTTCATGTCTTGTACAGGAGACAGAATTTTTTCATCTAGTCAATAATTGGGTAAATATTAGCACATATTTGGGGGACAATGTAAGGAAAATAAAAATAAAAGTCAATATTGACAACTGGTTTCAATTGATTATGAATTTGCCATACTTATCTGGACAGCTATTCTAGTGGCTAAATATACTGAAAGTATATGTTTTATTTTTAACTTGCAATTTTATAGTTTTAGCTTTTGACAACTGATGATCATTAGTTTGCATTTATGTATTTTTTGGTGGCTTTTCTAAACACAAATTCATTGAGAATACCTTGAATCAATGAGTGTTAAACGAATAAAATTATATTGATGATAAAAACTGGGGAAGAATATTTAATTTCAGCATAATTTTATAGTATATTATTATGGTAAATTGTATCTCATACATTTGCAGGAATTGAAAGAAGCTGCTTCAAGTCAAGTTGCACTGGTTATAAAATACAGCTTATTTGTATAACTAAGAAAAATTTATTACTAATAGCAATAAATGACAGCAATAAATATTTCTTCATAACATTGTCATTTTGAGAGACCACTTTTCCAGGTGAAGAAGTTGTTAAAACATCCAGTAGGGGACTTTTGTGCCAGGACAGGACTTTGGTGAATCCAAGAAATTTGAGATTGATGCAAAATTTTACCTCTACTAGTCCAGGTTTCTTGTCTGATTTGCAGCTACCTGAGAAAGAAGCCAATGTATCAAAAAAGGTTATTCTTGGGGTCGTTCTGAATAAGTTTTTAGTGTCATTGCAAAGTGACTAACTGATATTACTGAAGAGCTTCAGCTGGGCAGATGTACCTTTTTAATGAAAATTACCTGAAAGATCTAGATACTGGATCCCAGTCGGGATGCAGATACTGAGTACCTGGTGGTAGTTGTTGAGCTGGAATCATGAATCAAAAATATCAGAAAGAACCCTGATGAGTTTAAACATTTTTATGATTACACAGAGTAAGATTTTCTTTTTTCGGTTTGCAAGTTTTGGTTTGGATATTTCAGTTCTGTTTTAGAGGTCCAAACCTTCTCTTGACTTACCTTTAAACCAAACGCACAACAAGAGCAAGGGCTTTGGCTTTGCCTGGTTTAGTGTGATCTAGCCACCTGAAAGCTGTCAGGTTCCAAGGCAAAATTTTACTTCTGCCTGTTTCTGATGCTAATTCTGGTTGTAAGCCTCAAGGTCGCAAGATAGCTTAAGTGATCACATAGCACTTTGAGACAGTCAATCCTAAGCTTTTCAGTTAACATTTTACAAAGGGTCACAGTACAAAAAGGTTTATTATACAGCATAATTTTCTGATTTGGAACAGAAAACAATGAGTGCATGTGACTGCCTGAAGTGGCTGAGATCTTAACACAGCTTATTTTCATTAGAAGATAACTGAAGTTTAAAGTGTGACTGGGAGTACTGTGTTGAAAACAGGTTAATAACAGCTTGATATGTATTAATTAAAAATGAAATCTGGTTTAAAATGGAGAGCAGTTGCATCTGGGGGAGTAAGCTGGGAAGAATTCACTGGAGTGAGTTGTACCATTCACTTTTCTTTAACCTTCAAAGTATTCCTTTTATTGTAGAATAAAGTAATAGTTGCTTTCTGCTATGATTGACTGGAAATCATCATCTGTATTAGAAGGAATTTTTTAAGAGGGATCATTCTTGTTTAAGTCTGATTGCTCTTCTAAACAATTTTCTTAAATCACACATGATGAGATAATGGATATTCTGCAAATTGAATTTATTTAAATAACCTGTTTATTTTATATTGAAAACCAGTTACTTATTTAGTTATTAATCAGTAGATAAAAAAAATTGAGATGTCTAAAAATGATGTATAATTTTAATGTTTCTGTAAAATATTTATCAAGTTAAAAATGTTTAAATATTAAATAATAACCATTCTGCTATTTTTATTTAGTGATAAGAGCAGCATAACTCAGGAGACCAAGGTAACGATGGGCAGTACCCTACAGCTAGTTTATTAAGGCTATACAATAATAACATAACAGGTCATTCAAATTGTTCAATATCTGCAGCATTTAGAGCTTCTAGAAAAAAAGAGATCATGAGACACAGAAATCTGTTTTCATACATTGATAGTGAATGCAATAATGACTGAAGCCCAATTTTTATCAAAAATATACAATTTTATTTAGGGTCAATTAATTTAAGTTGAGAAGCAATAAGCAAAGCAGCGCTGGGTGCGCGGGAAGTCTCTGCTCCACCACAATGCAGAAAGAGTTCTAAAAGCAGCATCCTTTATAACCTTCCTGACCAATCCCCTTTCACCGGATAGTCATCCTGCTCTTCTTCCATTGGGTCTGGGGTGCTTGTCCCTCTCCCACTGGGTCTTTCAAAAGTCTCAGGGTCTTTGCTTCTTGGTGTGCTTTTCTCCTATTGAGTCTTTTGTAAGTCTCACGGTCTCATTTCTTGGGGGGCTTTTCCAGGAAGCTCCTAAGCGGGGCTTCTAAAGGCAGTCGCATCAGCTCCCAGGTGGGGTTTCTTAAGGGGCGGCTACGTCAGCTCGGAGGGAGGGAGGGGTGGGGGGGGCGTGTTTCTAAAAGGCACACACTTATCCATATTTGATTTACAGGCTATAGTGATCACACTTATCACACCACATTCTATTTTGACACGAATCATCCCTGTGTTTTTCACAACTGGGGGCTCGTCCAGGATTTGCGTTGTGGTGGAGCAGAGACTCCCTGCGCACCCAGAGCTGCTTTGCTTATTGCTTCTCGACTTAAATTAATTGACCCTAAATAAAATCGTATATTTTTGATAGAAATTGGGCTTCAGTAATTTATTACATGAAGACTCCTAACAACATACGAGGAGTAATTTAAAGGTACCATTTATTTATGTATCAGATGAAAAAAAAAAAAAATGGACTCTTAGAATCAAGTATATGAAAATTATAATAAATATCCAAAAAGTATACATATTTAATACTGAGTATAATTTTTCACTTAGTGGATCCAGATTATGGACTACAGTAAGCATATCTTGAAAGAAAGCTTGCATCAGAATTTAATACTTCAATGTACATTGTAGGTAGAAATAATAAAACTAGGATTTCTTTTCAGAAGTGCAGCCAAACACTTGATATTGCAGTGCAACAAAACGGAGCATGAAATTTAATGACTAAATCAAACATGGGACTAGATGATCCCATGTTTAGTTTTTTGGGATTTTTTTTTTTTTTTTGTGTGTGGGTTTTTTTTT
>NDXB01001107.1:23497-34123 GCA_002631895.1 Agapornis roseicollis | reverse complement strand
ATTAAAACAATCTGAAAAAAAAAAAAAAAAAAAAAAAAGAAAAGGCTGCCTCTGTAAGGCAGAAAATAGATGACTAGAGTTACGGATTGTGAAGCTGAAAGAACCATTAGAACCATTAGGCTGGCTTTCTGTAAATCACAAGTAATGAATATTTAACACACTTCTGTGCTGAATTGAGTAACTTGTATATTCATGCAAAGCTGAAGTTATTTTTTGTTGAAAAATTAGCCTTTTTTTCACTGGTTGCTCTAATGATTTCTCATCCTCTCCCATAAGAGTGTGCACATCTTATTTTCTCTTTGAATTTGCTTGGATGAAATTTAGCTTACCTAGCACCCACAGTTTTGTGAGACAGAAGAGGTTATTTTATACTCTTAAGGTGCTGCAATTTCTAATGCAGATTTTCTAAAGAAGACTTAAAACTATTTTTAGTTTTAGGTTTTTTTTCCTGAACTATGGCAAAACTGTTTTCTAGCATAGACTTCTCATCTTTGAGAAATTCCATTTGCAATATTGCACTTTGATTATTGCTTGTTATTTAAAATTCCTTTCTAAGGTCTGTAACTTATCTGGCTCCTTATTAACTGTGCAAAAGTCTTAGCTGTAATATTATCTCATCACACTTAAATTCTTAAGTTTATTGTATCTACGCAGTTACCTTTACTAATTTGATTTCTTGTCTCTTTAGAGAATAGTTTCTCTGTCAAAAATATAGCTTCAGTTCTCATCAGTTACATTCTTCACATTTAATTCTTTATTAGATGAATCCTTTAACAGCTTTGTCATTTATGATAAATTTCACTTAACTGGCCTACAACATTCTGATGTTCTATGATAAAACAGTGATTGTTCCAATCTTTCTGCTACTTAAAGAAAAAACACCCCCAAATCAAAAAAACCTGTCTTCAAAACTGATAGAATGCCTAACATCACGTTATCTGCATGTAATAATTTTAAAAGCTTAATCCCTATTATGCAGTTAAGCCATATTACCTAATCACAGAAGGGCTGGAAAGTATTTCAGCTGGGAACAGCTTCAATTTGATTAGTATTTTCAAGGAAAACTACCTAGAGGTGTCTACTAATTTTTTAACCACCAAGCAAGAGTAACGATTTGACAAATCAAGGAGGCCCTCTTATAACAACATTGGAACTGCCTACTCAGTATTCTTGGCAACACAGTGTAATCCTAGTTGTCTGGAGCATGAAAAGGCTCTCCCATTAGGAGTCTGAATGCTGTGAGTGACATTTATAACTCTGTGTAGCTGGCTATTGATTATTCCTGTATTTATGAGTTCATACAGGAACAGATGTTAGCTGACATTGTTTGATCTTACAGACATTTTGAAATTGCCTTTGGAGATTTGGGTGAATATGGAGAGACATCATCAGAAACTGAAGCCATGAGAAAACAAACCAAGAAGATTTTTATTCTCAAAGAATCATAGAAAAATCTGGGACAGTACTCTGATCAATAGGAACTCTTCACTACACTAGCCTGTAGGAATTCTGCTCTATTGTGCAAAGCCAAGGGCTTACTAATTTAGGATCTCTAGTTCACACCAGCTAGTTCATCAAAACAAAATGTGAAAAACCGGGCTCTATTTTTCGAACACATTAATAGTTATCTCTACACATACACATGAGAAAAATAATTCTCATGTATGTATGTATTATTGGTCTAGAAAATTCTTTATACCTAGAATGCAAGCTCTTATGCAGCATTCACTATGTTTCCCATAGCCTCCTATCACCATGCAAACACATGCAAACTCATACAAACTCCCTAGAAACAGAATCTGAAGTCTTTTTTAAATTCTTTTGCAAATACTACATTTTTACATCCACTAATTATACCTAGCCTATAGCAGTTACTGAAAGATCCATGGTCTGTTTGGAAGGATGCACAAACGCACATACGCACACAATAACATTATATGGCTGTTAAGCAAGGTTGTTGACATTTTGTAATGAAAATATTTAAGTGCCCGTGCTGACTTTTAAAATTGACAGGTTGCATAAGGTGTAACGAAGGCTCAAGTGGGGTTTAAAATGAGGCCTGTGATCACGTGATCACTCAGTTTCAGAAGTGAACCTTATTGCCCTTTGGTGGTAGCCTATGTATGTTAGCTGATTGCAATGTCAAATCATGAAATTGCAGTAGTCTGTGGGAGTTCAACCTGTGGTTAAACATGTTGGGAGAAGGGACAGAATGTTTCTGAGACCAGGATCTGATGAGTTAAGGTACTTCCTGAACATGATATAAGACAGAGAAACGTTTCAGTCTTAAACAGCACAGTCTAGTGCCTTGTATTGAGTTTCTGGGTGGCCACTCATGCAAGCTTTTCATTTAAAGTCTACAGCATTACTAGGCACCCTGGTGTTTCAAAGTCATCCCTATTTACTACCTGACTGCACAGTTTTGGAGCAACATGACCTTCCTGTCTGCTTGATGACTGCATTGTGGATTTTGGAAATGTTTTCAACACTGTTCTTGAGCATAGGTAATACATTTACATACACAATCTCAGCATCTTACACTTCTTGATGTCTGCAGAACCATTCATTTGCACATTATTTGCAGCTGAATAAAGTTGTGAGACAGTGACAAGCAAGGCCAGTATGGAAAAACACAGGCTTTTTCCACAGATTGCTTGACTTGAGAGAACAAAATAGTGGGAAACAACACACATATCACATATCCTACAATTTTTTGACCAAGATCTATATTCACTATGCCCAACAGACAGATTCCATCTTGATATTTAGACAATCCCAATTTCAGCTTAGCAGACCTACAACCTCTCTGCCTGATCTGTTACAGCACAGACCTTCAGCACAAGGGAGCTATGTGTAGTAACTATATTGTACTCTAGAAAGGGTATAATGTGCCTTGAAAGCCTTCTCCAACCACTTGGAGATGATGGAAAATTCTCTTTACCCACTGCAGAGTCAGGTAGATGAAGTATGGAAAGACTAATTCCCCAAAGACCATCTTATGAATAATAGCTTAAAAGTAAGCAGAGCCACAAAATACATAGGACTGCATCTCCTGACTATATCAGAGAATCACAGAATGGTTGGGGTTGGAAAGACCTCAAGCTCCTTAAGATCATCTGGTTCCAACCTCCTTGTCAAGGGTAGGAACACATTCCACTAGACCAGGTTGCTCAATGCCCCATCCAACCTGGCCTTGAACACTGCCAGGGATGGAGCATTCACCAATTCTTTGAGCAGCCCATTCCAATGCCTCACCACCCTCACAGTAAAGAACTTCTCCCTAATATCTAACCTAAATCTCCCAGGTTTAAGTTTGAACCCATTACCCTTTGTCTTATCACTGCTGTTCCTGATGAAATGTCCATCTCCAACATCTTTTGGATACTGGAAGGCTGCTATGAGGTCTCCATATGGGAGGTGCTCCAGTCCCCTGATCATCCTTGGGACCTCCTCTGAACTTGTTCCAATAGCCCCATGTGTTTTTATATTGAGAACACCAGAACTACACACAATACTCCAAGTAAGGTCTGATGAAAGCAGGGGGGCAAGATCACCTCCTTTGACCTGCTGGTCACACTCTTTTTGAGGCAGCCCAGGACACAGTTGGTTTCCAGGCTCCAAGAAACAAGAAGCGATTCATGTTTAGTTTCTCATCAAGTAGCACCCCAAGTCCTTCTCTGCAGGGCTGCTCTGAATCTCCTCTGCCCAACCTGTAGCTGTGCCTGGAATTGCCTCAACCCAGGTTCAGGACATTCCATTTGGCCTTGTTGAACTTCATGAGGTTGGCATTGGCCATCTCACAAGCTTGTCAAGGTCACTCTGGATGGCATTCCTTCCCTCCAAGTGTGTCAACTG
This sequence comes from Agapornis roseicollis, assembly GCA_002631895.1. Taxonomy (NCBI): domain Eukaryota; kingdom Metazoa; phylum Chordata; class Aves; order Psittaciformes; family Psittacidae; genus Agapornis; species Agapornis roseicollis. The sequence goes on along the minus strand of NDXB01001107.1, from coordinate 30,268 downwards.
AACCACACAGTTCAATGTCACCTGAAAACTTGCTGAGTGCATATCAATCCCACTGTCCATGTCACCAACTATAGTGACAGCACAAGGGGTAACGGGTTAAAACTTAAACAGGTGAGGCTTAGACTGGATATAAGGAAGAAATTCTTTACTGTTAGGATGGTGAGGCACTGGAATGGGTTGCCCAAGGAAGTTGTGACAACTNTGGAAAGAGGCTTACCATGTCTCTGCAAATTGGCTGCCAGTGCAGCTGCCCTGTGGTCGGTCCTCCCTGGGGATCCCCTTCATGTTTTAAAAACTGGTCAATCTCCAACAGTACTGACAACTGTGTTTCTTTGGACTTGTTTGGCTTGGACTTCTGCTGGTTGTAGTTTAGTTTTGACTTGTCAGCAGGCTGTATCTGTGATTAATTCTCTTTATGAATGGAAATACCATTGGCTTTTTGCCAATGTGTTCAAGGCCAGGTTGGACAAAGCCTTGGGTGGCATGGTTTAGTGTGAGGTGTCCCTGCTTATGGCAGGAGAGTTGGAACTAGATGATCTTAAGGTCCTTTCCAACTCTAACTATTCTATGATTCTATGACAAAGATAATGAACAAGATCAAGCTGGCCCCTGAAAGATACCACTCATTACTGGTTTCCAGTTGAACACTGAGCCATTGACTACAACTCTTTACATGTGGCCATCCAGCCAACTTTTTATCCACTGGATGGTCCAGCCAACTTTTTATCCACTGGATGGTCCAGCCAACTTTTTATCCACTGGATGGTCCATCCATCAAACACACGTCTCTCCAGGTTGGAGACAAAAATGTCTTGCTGGACAGTGTCAAACACACTCTGCACAATCCATGTAGATGATTAGATCATATCTTATCTCAAGGAAAAGAATATCTGGACATCTCAAGAAAAATAAAACAACCCAAATCAAATTATTGGGAGCTCAAATTAAAATGTTTTGAACGAAAGATACATCAGTTTCAGCAGCAGACAATTTCTTGTCTAGAAAAAAGAATTGCACTAATTTGGTTTCATCCTCTACAGTTTGTGGTGCAAAGCTCCTATCTTTATTTTACAAGTCCAATCCTGAATATTCTGGCTGTTGTATTTGCATAATTCATGGACAATGCTAGGATTATGACTGGAGTTATCTTGTCTGAGAGGTGAGGTTGCAAAGCAAAACTCGCAGGAGCAATTGAGAGAGTAAAATATTTAACCTTGCTGTTTGTATGCTTACTGTGCTCCAAACAACTTCATAATCCTAGATTTTGTATTTATTTTTTAATTTAATAAAAAAATATTTACATGCTGTGCATAAGTTCCCTTGATATACATATTCAGACTGCTCTTCAATTTTCAGTGTATGACACTGTGGAAGTTTACACATGAAGACAGTCCCAAATTCCAGAAGGACTTGGACCCACCTGACAGGTGGACCTATGTGAATGTCATAAGCTTCAGCAGGGACAAGTGCACGGTTGCACCTGGGTTGAGCAATGCCTGGTGTCAGTACAAAATGGGGGATTAAGGGATTGAGAGCAGTCCTGTGGAGAAGGACCTGGAGGATGAACGTTTGAATATCAGATGGCAATGTGCACTTGCAGCCCAGGAGGCCAATTGCATCCTGGACTGCATCCAAAAAGGTATGGCCAGTGGTCAAGGGAGATGATCCTGCCCCTCTGCTCTGGTCTGCTGTGCTCTGGTGAGACCCTACCTGCAATACTGTATCCAACTCTGGGGTCCTCAGAACGAGAAAAATATGGTCCTGTTGGAGAGGGTCTGGAGGAGGGCCACAGAAATGATCAGAGGCTGGAGCACCTCTCCTGTAAGGAAAGGCTGAGGGAGTTTGGCTTGTTCAGCCTGGAGAAGAGAAGACTGTGGAGAGACCTTATTGTGGCCTTTCAGTTCTTAAAAGGGGCCTATGAGAAAGATGTGGGGAAACTTCTTGGCAGGGCCTGTTACAACAGGACAATGAATGATGGTTTTAAAATAAAGGCAAGATTAGGTCTGGGTGCAAGATAAAAATATTTTACAATGAGGGTGATGAGACATTGGAAAAGGTCGCACAGAGAAGTGTGGCTGCCTGTTCCCTCGCAGTGTTCAAGCCCAGATGGGACTTTGAGCAATCTGGTCTAGTGGAAGATGTCCCCCCATGGCAGGGGGGTTGGACTTGATGACCTCTGAAGGTTTTTTCAAATCCAAACTACTCTATACTAGGATTCTATGATTCTGGCATAATAAAATTAATATCTGCATGTATTATCTACTAAAAAACTAAAAGCAGAAGAAAATATAAAAATATTAATAGTGAATTTCAGCAGCTGCACTCTTAAGGAGCTTGTGGGGAGAGCAAAAAGCCATTTCCACCTTAACATATCTCTGCCTTCTTACTAAATAGAACACATGGTCTGCAAGATAGTTTTGGAGATGTGATCCTTCTACTGTGCTCGTAATGTAGATTTCATTCTGTGTCACTTTGGGTTTGGCCACGTTATAGTGGTATTGCTTAAGGAAAACTTAGTTTTTCTCATTCCACATAGTAAGATTTATATATACCTTAAGTTGGAAAGAATGCTGTTCAAGAAAAAAACCCATTTTCACTCATCCCTTAAAGGGGAAAGGGAGTACATAAGCTCCAATTCTTCTCTTACTCTATTTTTCCTTTGATTAGCTGATGGGCAATTTAGCCTTCAAGACCACAAGATTTTTTCGAGCCAAATGTTGAGCAACTTCCAGAACTTTTTCTGAAGTATTTAAACTCTAAAGCCACCACCACCAGCGGTAGATCCTATGACAGTTAAAATTATTTCTACTTATTTTTTTGTGTGTGAAAAGCAAATTTTTAGTAGCATTCTGTACCTGGGAATATAGCCAACCAGCTAAGGGCATATTTTCATATCTGAATGTGGTTTGACTTTACTCACCAGGCAACACAGCAAAGACTTTCTTGTTAGTAAGAGAATGAGACCCAAGACCCATATCTCTTTTGACCTGTGGAGGATTTCCAGAGCTCCTTCTACATTTGATTTCTTCAGGAAGACAATTTGTTCGTAACAATAAGAATCATTTATTGTGTGAAGTGCAAGGCTCATTTTAAGTGCAGAAGTGGAGATTTTTATGTTAAATAAAGCCTGTTCCTGAGTAAGAAACGTCAGTAAATATTGGCGTGTATTTGGTTTTCTGAAAAAAATGTTTTGGCTCCTGCCACTAGGTTAATTTTAATCTAAGTAAGATGGACAGACAAAGCTTCATCTCACTTAATGCTTTTCTCTTAAATCTGTCTGGGTTATCCAGAGATTTAAAGTACTTGATATAAAATCTGGAATGGGAAAATGTCAATGCCATGTGACTAAACAGAAGTGTTTTTACTTGAGTCAGAAAAAGGAAAGGAAGATGTGGGAAAATCACTCTTGCATATTTATAGGCTGTAGATTATTTTTTTCTCCAAATTCCATATATTTACCTTACATCCACTGACAGCCCACCAGAGCACTTTCAGTTTGCTAACATATGTTGGAAAAGCCAGAATTATGCATAAAAGATGCAATTTTTTCAGAGAACAATCACTGTATCCCATTTCTCTTCTCGGAAGGCTGAATTAGCATGGCAAAGTTGATGCTAGAAAAGGCATAACTTTGAATATTTAGGTTCCTGTTCCTTTGGGATACCATGTACTCTTGAGCATTTATGCTCATGTGTGTCTGTACTTATAGAGTAGTTTCAACCAGAGAGGATTGTGCCTGAGCTAGGATAGGGAACAGGAACTATCTAAAATTGACTTTGCCTCCTACCTAGTCTGAAAAAAATGTGCTTGTGCAGCTGCATGATGGCTGCTAATTAGTAAATATACCAGTGTACTAAAAGGGCTTGGCTTCTGGATGTGAAACCACCACACTTTGTAGACACATCACCTAATAAAAAGATAAGTTAAAGATCTCAATTCTTCACTGTGCATGTGTCTGATAAGATGGATATTTAGCTGATACAGGTTACTGAAGCTCATGGAAAGCCATTTTGCAGGTAGCTGAAAAAGACATTAAGCATTCTTGCTTCATTAGTCCCAAGGAAGTTATCAGCCACATTAAAATTCAAATGGTTCTCTTGAAAGTTCCAGAAAAGATATTTATAATACAAAACCCTTTATGAAATATTCATGAAGTATTCTTATGAAATGTTCTAAATGCTCTCGCTCCATGTCTTCATTTGCCTCTTGTTTGATTAGGATTACAATACTATAAGTATTTTTAAGTGGCTCCAACCCAGGCCCCTGAAGTTTGCGAATACTTCTGGGGTCCTACATCTCATGTCCACACAATGTCTCTTTGCACATGTGAGACAATATATAGCTGTATAGTCAAGTACTGTATTTTTAAGTGTCACAGATACCTTTTCCTGTAGAATTCCTCCTCACCTTCCTGACAGGTGAGTCATGCTCAAAGTCATGCTCTCACACCCAGGATTTCCACGACTCACCTGTAGGCTCACAAGCAAAATTATGCTTAAATTCTAAAAGAGTAAATAATTATCATTAAATTAAATTCTAAGCAAAATTGTTCTCATTATCATCTTAGGTTGCACCTTATTACTTCTGCTTCTGACATAAAGTTTAAAGGCCACAAAGCTTGTCTGTTATTTTGTCTCTACCACTGATTCAACAGCAGATATTAGTCCTCTAAAAATAACTTCAATACATGAGGATTTAATTTAAATAAAATAATAAAATGAAAACTAGCAGTGGCGTGACTACTCATAGTGATGAAAAATATAATGAGAATTAACATTTCTGCTACCACAAGAACAAAAACTCAGTGACATATCCAGTATATGGGGATATTGCGGCATTTACATTAATTTTGCCTTAATTTTTTCTCTGAATTTAAGACAACCTGAGCTATGATTGTGATTTTGGAAACTAGATGCCTCCCTCTTCCACCTAACTCATGTTGGATTCCTGTATAATCACACTTTAGATTTCTATCACTGAAAATACTGGAAAATGAAGTGAGAACACAGGGAAGAAGAACCTCTTGTAAGAACTCTAAAGCCAATTTCTTGAACAGCTCCCTCCTAGAGTATAGCTTTTAATTGGCTCACCCTCCCTCTGATTCTCTGACCTCTTTTCTTTGTGCTATGCTTGCATAAGCATTTGTGTGGTTACAGGCTGAACTGGAGTAAAGAGCTGATCCAGATGCAAAGTAACAATGAAAACCCACCATTTAACTTAAACAGTACTGTTATTAAATAGTACTGTTATTAAATACTGAACTACATTGAAAATAGTTCTCTTTTGTAAATCACAAATTAGGAGGATGTGATCAAAACATATTATGTTATGGACATAAATTCCAGCAAAACACACACTCATTCTTTGACTGTTCAAATATGCACCCATTTGTTCTGTGCCTGAAAGCCCAATGGACGTTCACGCTGGCAAAGCTCATGAAGCAGGAGTAATGTCCTGGCTCAGAGAGGCAGATATTCCTTTTTCCTCTGGATATGATTTTTGATAACTTAAGCTTCTGAATGACTGGGGAGTCCCAGCATTTACAAAGTGCTTTCCAGGGGACTGGTTCGTTTCCAGTTGAGCATATTACATGGGGTAGGAAATTAAAGGGCTAAGCCTTGATAACAGCTCAGTATTAACGGTTTGGACTTCAGGGCCTTAATGAAAGGATGTGGTTTGAAAAATAACTCTGGAAAAAGCCATCACATTTACTGGGTCCTAGTGCTTAAATTCTCACACATTTGCAGCATCTGGCTTTAATCTGCTGGCTGAAGACTTGATCCAAGGACATAAGGACTTGCGCTTCCTGGGTCAAAATGACTTAGATGCTTGTGGTGAACAAGGGCACAATCTGCCTTTCATTAAGGTCTTTGTAATGAGACTAGGTAACTTGGCAAACCTAAGCAAGCAGTTTCTAGTTGCCAAGTCACCATGTGACATCGCTTTTGTACTGTTTTATTAGGTGACTCACCTCAGCTATTCTGCAAGCTGTTGGGGCATCCTTGGAGCACCAGTCAGTCACATTCATGCTGCATCAGGAAGCGCTACCTTCTGACAGTATGTCTCTTGTATCAAACACCTAGGAAAGTTCTGCCAGTACCCATCCCACAGAATCATAGAATAGTTAGGGCTGGAAAGGACCTGAAGATCATCTAGTTCCAACACCCCTGCCATAGGCAGGGACACCTCACACTAAACCATGCCACCCAAGGCTTTGTCCAACCTGGCCTTAAACACTGCCAGGGAGAAATCCAGAAGAATTTCTGGAGGATGGAAAGCACTTATATCTCAGTATGCATCTTTAAACGAGAGGCTCTGCACTTGTCTCATATCATTTAGAACAAAACTGTAGAAGTGGGAGCAGCCAGTGAAGATACTGTAAGATATACTGCAAGATGCTGTGCCTTCAGTAAGATTATGTTGGTTGAAAGTTAGGAAGAGGGGGCCATGGAACAGATGCTTCTAACCACATAAAACATCACTGATTTCTTATCAGAAATGTTTAGCATTATTTTGATTTTTCTGACATCAATGTCATGAAAGCCTCAAATATTACCTCATGTAATTGATAGCAAATTTAGATACTACAATTACTATTCAGCTTCCTGAATGCCATAGGTGTTACCCAAAAAAATTAGAAAAGTATGCATTTCCAATGGAGTAAAACCAAATGAAAAATACCCACAAAAAGGACCATATCTTTTCAAGACAACTCAAATTCTCTTCTAGGATCAGGTTATGAAGCATATCTAAAGAAAAAAAAAAAAAAAA